>PVLD010002931.1:0-25000 GCA_004027595.1 Dinomys branickii
TTTTTTTGCCTGTTTTGTTTTCTGTCTTTGGATGTTTGGTTTTTGTGTTTTTATGTTGTTGAGTGGATTAATGGTCTGACCAATTTTGCATGTCTGTATATGGGTTTATATATTTACACTTCGAAGATATCAATGGATAAAGCAATAACCACTGTTGAGACCATGTCACCTTGTCTATAGATCAGTTGTGATTGTACTATTTTTTATGCTAATTGGTGTCTGTTTGTTAATATGTTTTTGTACTTTTATTTTTTTTAAAAAAATAAAAAAGAAAAAGAAAAAGAGGACAGAGAGAAAGGATCAGAAGAACATAACCCAGTAATATGTTATGTTTGTGACCTTTAATAGATGCAAAATCTTTACCAGTAATATCACAGAAAGGAGCTTCGACAACAGAGCTGCGTAGTGGTGCTGTTTCTATATCTCACTGAAATAAAGTTCGTGTAAGTGTAAAGCTGATTCTGATAAATAAAAACATATAAGGTAAGCCAAAAAGCAATTGGTGAGAAAAATAACTCAATAAAACATAGTAACAAATCATTAAAGAAATTAAAATTCTAAATGAAAAATGTTCAAATGCAAAATGTAGCAGAAAATGAGGAATAGGTAAAAAAAGAACAAAAGATGTAAAGAAAATAGATGGCAATTGTAAACCCAACTGTATCAACAACATTACATATGTACAGATTAAACAACCCAATCCCTGGGCATAGAGGGAAGGCATGCTGTCACCACAGATGCGCAGGAGGCCGAGGCAGAAGGATCACAAAGGTTCTAGCTCGGCCTGGTAAGCTCAGCCAGACCCTTTATCAAAATACAAAAGTACAAAGGGCTAGGGACACAGTTTAGTGCTGCTTTGGTTCAATCCCCACTGCTGTAAGAGAGAGAAGGAGGGGGAGGGAGAGATGGAAGGGAGGAGAGACAGAGACTAGAGAGAGAGGGAGACAGAGAAAGAGAGATAGACAGACAGACAGAGACAGAGAACGCCAAACAGAAGGCAGAGATTTTCAAGCTAGGAAACAAAATCCAACTATGTGCTATTTCAAGCGACACACTACATTAATAGATTCCAATTAAAAGTAAAGGAATGGAAAAAGATGTATCTTGCAAATAACAACCCCAAAAAACTGAAATATTGCTATCAGACAAAATAGATTTTAACACAAAAATTACTGTAAATAAAGGACTTTTTATAATGGTAAACGAGTCAATGCATCGAGAAAATACAATTACAAATAACAACAGAGCATCAACACATGACCTACTTCCCATAAAAGATGGGAAAACTAGGGAGATACAAAGGAAGTAGAAGAATTGGACATTATATGCTGACTCAACTTAGCAGACCTATGGAACACCCTATCCATCAATAGAAGAATACATATTCTCAAATACACATGGAACATTATCGAGGACAGACCATATACTAGACAGGAAAACAAATCCCAATAACTTTAAAGAGATCGAGTAAGGCAAAGTATGTTCTTTAAACACATGACATGAAATTAAAAATTAATAACAAAGTATTCTGGAAAACTTACAAATATGTGAAAATCACATCACATCACACTCCTATGAAAACTATCAGTCACAAAAGAAAACAAAAGGGAGAGAGTGGGACCTTGTCTCAGAAAAAAGGACACAATAGAAAGAAACCAAAAAGTAAATTAGAAAATATTTCATATGAAATAAATAGAAAACAGAACATACCACAACTTATGGTGCTTCCATTAAAGCAATGCATTGAGAAAAGTTTATAGCTGTAAATTTGATCTTAAAAAAAAGAGATACCAAATCAACATAATATTCTACCTCAAGATATTGGAAAGAGAATAATAAGCAAAACCTAGTTAAAGAGAGGAAATAACAGAGATTAAAGTGATAAACAATGAAACAGAAAAATAGAAAAACAATATAGAACATCAATAAAACTACTAGTGCTGGTTCTTTGAGAAGATAAATAATATTTGTAAACTTTTAGCTATATAGACAACTTTAAATAGGGTGAGTACTCCAAATATTCAAATCAGAAATAGAAAAGAGACTTGCTACTAACCTTACAAAAATAGAAAGTATTGTGAAGAACCACTATGAACGACTGCGTGCCAATAAATGAGGCAACTTAGATAGACGAACATTTCCTAAGAAGACACAAAATACCAAAACTAACTCAACAATGAATAGACCATCTTAGTAGACTTATAACAAATAGAGATTCAATTAATAATTAAAATATTACACTAAAAAAAAATTTCAGGGTTCATGACTCCACTGATGAATTCTAACGAACGTTAAAAAAAAAGAAGTAATAGCTGTTCTTCAGGTATTATTGGAAAATTCATTACAAACTCTTCCAAGAAATACAAGAGAAAAAAACAGTTCCAACTTCATTAAATGAGATCAGACAAAGATATCACAAGAAAAATACTGCCTTCTAATGAACATGAACACAAAAGCCCTCAACAAAATACTAACAAATCAAACAACATACAAAAAGAATTTATACCATAGTCAAATATGACCTGTGCCTGGAATACAAGGTAGGTTCATCATCTAAACATCTATAAATGCAATGTATCATATTAATACAATAAAAAGTAAAATATGATAATTTCCATAGAGATAGAAAATCTATTCAACAAAATCCAACACCTTGCATGATAAAAATACCCCACAAGCTATAAATAAAAAGTAACTTCTTCAACCTCATGAAGAATATTAGCACATCATCTGGAACTAAACTCATACCCAATATGGAAATATCAATAAATATTATATACAATAGAAATATGTATGTGTGTTTGTTAATATGTTTTTGTTCTTTTATCTTTAAAATTAAAAATTAAAAAAATCAAAATAAAAAAATAACTTTTGCCACTTCTGTTTAACTTCCACTAGAGATTTTAACCAAGACAATTGGCCAAGAAAAAGAAATTAAAAATAACTACATTGGAAAGAAAGAGGTAAAACTATTCCTAGTTTTTATTTTGTATATATAGAAAATCCTAAAGAATTTATTAAAAATATACTACTCTTAATAATATAGGCTCCAAAGTTGCAGAATATAAAAGCAATATATAAAATTAACTACAATTACATACAGTTACAATAAATAATCAGAAAGAGACATTAGGTAAACTGTTCCACTTAGAATATCATGAAAATGAATAAAATATTCAGGGATAAGTTTAACGAAACAAATCCAAAACTTATATCCTAAAAGCTACAAAGCACTGCTACAAGGAATTAAATCTCTAAATAAATGGAAAAACATACATATTGATGGATTGAAAGAATCAACATCATTAAAATGACAATAGTTCCCAAATTGATCCACAGATTCAATATAATCCCTACTAGAATCACAAATGGCTTCTTTATAGACATTGATAAAAATGGTAAGGGACCCAGAATAGTCAAAACAATCTTTAAAAGGAATAAAGTTGTAGGACGCATACCTTCTGATTTTAAAATTGACTATAAACCAACAGTTATCAAGATGATATGATACTGGTACAAGGAGAGACATACGGACTGATATAATAGAACTGAGCATCAGTCAATCATTTTAAACATAGGTGCCAAGACCATTCAGAAAGGACAGTAGTCTTCTCAGCAGTTACAGGACAACTAGATATCCACTTACAGAAGAATGAAGCTGGACCCTTATCTCACACCAAATGCAAAAAATTAACCTGAAGTGAATCAAAGACCTAACATAATGATTTATGTTACAGCTAAGTATAACAGCTACAACTTTAAAACTCCTAGAAGAAAACACAGGAGTCAGTCTTTGTGACTTCAAATTTGGTTATGAATTCTTTTCATCCTTCTTCTTTTAACCTAACTCTGTATAGTTTTTTGTGTAGGTATATTATAAAGTATTATGTTTCTTGTATTTAATATTGTAGGTAGCCACTGGTTTTTTATTCAGCCTTTAAGTCTGCCTTTTGATTGGTACATTTAGACATTTAATGTAATTAATGGTGTGTTTGGATTAAGTCTATTATCTTACTGTCTTTTTCTGTTCACTTTTGTCTCCCATGATTTGAATTGAATATGTTTATGATTGTACTTTATTTCCACTATTAATTATTTATGCCTCATTATTTTATTAGTATTTACCATAAGTTCAATAATATATACCAGTAGTAGTATCTCCAATAGTGTATCTCCAATTATTCCTTCCAATTTTACTAACTCTTATAATATATTTTACATATGTATAAATGTAAAATAATTGCTACTTTTTTCCTTTAGATGGTTGTATCTTAGGACAACTAAAAAATAGAATTGGAGTTATACCTCTGTGGTAGAGTACTTGCCTAACACATACAAAGTTCTTAGGTTCAATCTCTACCTTCAAAAACGTACATTTTTAAAATAAAACAAATTTTATTTTACTTTTTATTTCATTTCTGGAACTCTTCCAATTTTCTGTCAGATATTCCTTTTCTTGAAGAGTTTTCTGCAACTTTTCTTATAGTTCAGGTGTCCTGGAAATAAATTCCCGAATTTGCTTCTTTGACTAATGAAGATTTTCTCTCCTACATTCTGAAACATAGTTTTATTGAGTATAGAATTCTATGTAGGCAATATTTTTTTCACTGCGCACTTTACAGTCTCATGGTTTGCATAATTTCTGGCAATGTCTTTGTTCTTCTGTGTTTAATATATTTTTCCCTCTTTGGTTGCCTTCAAGATTTTCTCTTTGTTTTCTATTTTTAGTAGACACTATGATATGCCCCCATGCTGTTTTGTTTCATTTTTTTTAAGAGCAGGTATATCCAACCTGCTGATGTTCCCTTAGCTTTTCGGATATGTAGTTTGGTGTCTTCCATTAATTTTGAAAAACTTTTAGACATCGTTCCTTCAAATACTTTTTCTGTCCAATTTTTTTAGTCTCCTTCTTCCAGGATTCCTGTAACCCATACGGTATACTGTTTGACATTGCCCAACAGTTCTTAATGTTCTTTCTGTTGTTTAAATCTTGATTTTCTTTGTATCTCACTCAGATAATTTCTTTTGACCTATCTTCCAACTCACTCAGATGTGGAGTTCACTGTTCCCTTAGTTGTCCAGCACACTGATGAACTGTTTTGGGTACTCTTCACCTTTTTTGCTATGTTCTTCATTTCCAGTATTTTCACCGTATTTCTTCTTAGAATTTCTCTCCTCACGTTACACATCTGTTCCTCTTTCCCATTGTATCTTTTAACTGTCAATCATAGTACTGTAAAACTTTTTGTCAGTTTTAACATCTGTTTTATATCTAAGTCTGGTCCTTGTCTCTTGGAGGCATGATTTCTCCTGCCTTTTCATATGTCAGATAACTGTCTTTGTTGAAAATTGGACATCCTATGTACATATGAGCTAGATAGATTTTATGTTTGGAAATGGGTACTCCTTTCCTTTTTCTAAGCCCCTAATGTGGGGTTCTGTGTTCATTCTTTTTGAGAATTAGGCTATTGGAGGCCTGTTATGGTTACCATAAAGGCACCAGAGGCTTCGAATTACTCTAGTCAAAACTAGAACAGTCATAGGTTCTATAGACTCTAGTTACAGGTTAAGGGCCCAGTACTTTTTCTGGTCCTTTCTTCAGGACTGGGGAATCTTTTTCCTATTATTTTATCCAGCTGCAATGGATTTTCCTAGTACTGTGAGTGCAATAAATTTTGATGCTTTTTCTCCTGCAAATTAAGGCTTTTGTTCCATAAAGATGCAAAAGAGTAGTCTAGGTAGAGTTTTATACATGTCTTTCAGTGATTATTTTCCCTCCCCAAGGCCTGCACAAAGGAAACTCTCATAAGACCCCACCCCCACCTCAGGTCCTCTGTGAATGCCTAGTGAGGTTTGCTGAGAGAAAGCTTGCAAGAGGACATTGACTTACTGCCATACTTGCAGGCTTTGTGGGTTTCATGTTGTCCCATCACACACACTCAGCCCCCAATAATTTGTCTACTGTTGGAGCTTAATTCTTATCACCAATGCTGGTGGCTTCTGTCCTAGCTGAGCAAATACCATGCCTCTCCCGTCCCTAGAGATGCCTGTCACTCCCTAGATTGGGGGTTAGTTCATTGTCCTGTGACCTTACCTGACTGAAAGGTCCAGCAAAGTGTGCTTCATCTACCTGTTTTCTTAATGTACAAGAGCAAAGAACACTTTCTCCAGTTCTCTACTTCTTGAAGTTTTATGTATAACATGAGGTGCAATCACATTATACAGTGAATGTTTAAATTGAAAATTTTTATTACAGTAAATGACATATGGCCATTAATTCACCTCAGAATACTCCCCATTGCTTCAAACACACTTATCACATTGTTCTTTCCACTTTCTGGTGGAGTTCTGGAAGTCCTTTTCCATGACTGTCTTTACAAGGCGTAATCCAAAACACAGCAAATGCTGTTGCAAAGCACTATCCGACAGAAAGGCAGGCTGGTTAAAAAAACAAAACAAAACTACCATGTCCTCCAGTAGCTTATCCACTGGGTCTGATGCTGCACAACTTCTGGCTCTTTCTCCCATCAAAATGACCATGAAGGAAACACTTTGAATCAATTCAGGATATTGAAGCAGCTGTGCAGTGCAACCTAAAAAGGACTTGTGAACTGCTTCTGAAAGTGGCAAAAACAATAGGATAAGCGTGTTTGAAATAAGAGGGAATATTCTGAGGGGAATGACTGGCAGTGTACCTTTTACTGTAATAAGTTTTTTAAAAAAATTTAAACAGTCACTGTATTTTTATCACATATTGTGGATACTCTGAACTTAGCAAACTCTGGGAGAAGAATCTTGTCTAAGTTTCCCCCTTACATTTTTGTCCAACTGAAAGCATTCAAGGGGCTCCAACCCCTTGCATGAAATGTTTCAGTTCATTCAGAGGTTTTGACAATGGTGGTGTCTGCTATGCTCTTCTCTTTCTGTGTGAAGCTAAGTCTTAACCAACCTTTGTCACGGAAGATATTTCTTAATTTTGTCTTTTACTATTAGGGGTTAAAAAGGAACTGTGTGTTTACACCATACAAGTCCCTGAAGTATGCTCTTTCATTCCTGCTTGAAAGCCTGATCTTTTTATGTTTTTGTTTTGTTTTGTTTTTTGTCTTTTTGAGACAGGGTCTCACTATGCAGTTCAGGCTGGACTTGAGCTCGCTTTGTAGCCCAGGCTGGCCTTGAACTCGCAATGATCCTCCTGCCTCAGCCTCTTGAGTGCTGGGATTACAGGTGTGCGCCACCACACCCAGTTAGGCTTGATCTTTTTTTTAAAAAATATTCAACTTTTTCTTGCCAAGTGCAGCCAGCAGCAACCAACACGTTATGAAGATTCCTTCCTCCAAATTCTCCCTCACATTTAGCTGTTTGTTTCCTGTTCCCTAAATTAGCACCGTGACAGTCTCGCCCATTGTTTTGTCACACCACAACAGTTTTTTATCTTTTCAGTCTCTGATAAGTTTTTTCACTGCCTGCTATCTGATCTCACTGCCTGGATCTGAAATGCTTACCTGTGGTGTACAACAAGCCCAAAAACAATAGGGCCAAGCAACCATGGACTAAAACCTCGGAAACTGTGAGTCCAAATACATCTTTCCTCTTACAAGTTGGTCAACTCAGATATTGTGCCCCAGTGACAGAAAGTTAATTCATATACTACCCCACTACAAAGTCGACGCCCCCAAGCAGTTTAGGTTTGGATTTTGGTGACACGTTGTTTCTGATGCTGATTCCACATCACTCGAGATAGGCTAGGTTATACTTAGTCATTAAAAAATCTCCCAATGTCATGGTTTCTAGTAACCAATGCTTCTCTCCTACCCATCACGTCTGGCTGGCCAGGGGCCCTGCTCTTGTTCTCACTCTGGTCCTCAACTGTAAAAGCACCCACTGCCCGGAGCTCTCATACTTCCTACCCACAAGTGACACGCATATTTTCCTGCTGATGGCAGGTCCCACGGTACATTTAACTTCAAGAAAGCAGGTAAATGAAATCTCATCTTGTTTTCCACAGAAAGAACCAGAAGCATTTGGAGGACAAGGAAGACCTCTAGGCCCCAGAACAGGGCTCATCTTTACGTCCCACCCACACCCAAAGCAAACATTTAGGGTTTTAGTCTGTTCTTGCCTCTAATAGTGAGATTATGGCCAATCAGAACAGTGAATCCCCTTGACTCTGTGCACTAGCTCAGAAATGACCCTATGACCCCAGATGTACCCATGAGCTCCTCCTCAGGGTCTTCTTAGAATACTACAGTAGCATTTCTCTTTCTCCCTCTGACAGGCTTAGAAGCATGAGAATATGCAAATGAAACTCTCAGGGGCTACCAAGGGCTCAGAGTATTGGCTGATAGGGTGTCCGGGGAAAAGCAGAGATGCGGACAGGTAGAGACAAAAAGGTGACGGATAACAAGAGAAAAATGAAGTGAGTCTTTGTGCCCTGCCATCCTTGACCCAGCCAAAGAACCAATAAATCCCTTCTCAGCTCCAATTGGATGTCGTTGCTTACAACCACCAGTCTTGCATAATACAGTTGCTTCTCCAGGGGTCAATCAACTCTTGTCCCTAGGAAGCCAGTTCCTATCCCAGAGGACCCGCATCCACTTAGAGGCTGTCTTGGCAGAGTGGGAAACACAACCTACATTCACCCATGGAAGAGGAAGTCAGCCCAAGATACAGTGTGATAGATATGCAGGACCAACCTTAGGCCATCAGGTTTAAAAGGCACCAAATCAATAGAAAGTCATTAAAAATCAATCCTGTGACAATGAATGCTCTGGTTTGCTTGCCCTCACTCACCACTTCCAGCTTCTAATGCTTGAATCATTTCCCATTGATATGCGTAGCATATGCCAATTTAAATTTATTGGAGCACTTCACATTTTTAAGTGCTTAAATTTGGAAAAGATGAGCTTTATGGGGCCAGCATAGTGCGGAATGATCAGAAATGTTAAGAATGTGTTACACTTTTTGTCATTTACAAAAGGTTAAAGAGTTGGGTTTATGAAATTCAAAATGATTTAAAATCACAGAATTGCTTTAGTCCAGCAGCAGTATTTGAATCTGGGAATTTGTAGAAAACCTGGTTTACCCTCTGACTTCCCTGGGGTGACTCACAATATTTTAAAGAAATGAGGCCTAACCCTGGGTGGGGACCAGGGAGAATCACCTAAAAAATAATTTTAAAAGTAATATTGTATTCATTTTTTTAAATGTACCTTTCAATTTACAAGCAATGTGAGCTTCAGATCAGCCGGATATATGATGATTTCAAATATTTAGCAAAACTCATATTCTGAAAAGAATTCCACTCTCTCAAATTAAAACTCATTTAAAAATTTGAAGTGATTTTAATTGGTCTTCTCTCCAGAATGAGAAAAAAAATCTTACTTTTAAGAACATTAATTTTTTGTTTTGCCCTGCTTGTTAAAGACGCATATGTAAAGTTACCGCAATCAGTGCTGTGATTTTAGGAATCAAATCTTAATCTCGCACAGTAAACACTGATCAACCTGCAGAATTTCAAACTCCTGCCGTAAACAAGCGATCGCTGTAGTGTTTCCTCATCACTCTGATGCCAAAGCACTGCATCCACTTCTGGTGCTGAGGGCTGGGTACTACAACATAATCATGAATGAAGCTGGAAGCAGCACCCATCTCTCTCCAGGCAACCAGAGAGGCAGGAAGGAGTTGAAGGTGCTGAGGGCAGACTGTCCCTCTGGCAGTCCACTGTGCCTGGGTTTAGCTGTCTATAACACTTCCTTTTTGAATTTTACTCAGGTAAACCTGTAATATTTCCTCATAACAAGCAATCCTCTGCTTGAACACATCTTAGCATCAGCACTGACATGCAAATTTGGTATTCTCGTCCTTAAAAAATATGCTCTGTGTGTAAAGTAAAAGCTCAAGTGTTACCAGGGCGAAACACACGTTTCCAAGTGAAACACACCTGGAAAGAGGTGTACATCTAAACACTAAGATCATGAAACACAGGTGCTTGTCGATCCAATAGATTTCTCCCACAGCCGACCTTTCTCCCCAAGCTTCCAGAAGTCTAGCCCCACCCCCAGCCTGCCTGGCCTGGCAAGGGCTCAGCATCTCGCAGACACAAAGCGCTCTTGTCTGGATTAGCCCATCCAGCAGCACCTTCTTTCCAATGCCGTGGCCATAGCTCATAGGGATGACACTTCACAGACCCACAAAGTGGTGGAAACCCAGCCAGTGGCACATGGGGGGCAGGGCAATTTAGCTGGCTCAAGCATGGGACTTAGGGAGCCACCAGTTTTCCTCCTCTTGTCTGAAGCTTCTGAAGAGGCAGGAAGCTGGGATAGAAAAGGGAAGAAATAACTTTGATCCAGTGAACCACTTTATCAAGAAAATTCCACAAGAAATTGGTTGTTACCTGCAGATAACAACTGGTTTGTTAGCTAATAGCCGGGGGCAAAGCCAAGGCCTGTTACAGCTCCAGCTGTCCAGTCATTAACTGCAGTAAAGACTGATTTTGAGGAGGTTATTGCCGTGATAAAATATCCTCAAAAGATTATAACAGCAATAGTGTATGGGAAAAAAAAAAAGTCTTAGTGGCTATAGTATGACTGAATGGCTGCATTTGAAAAATTGGCCGCTCCCTGGCGGTTCATAACCGATTTTCCACCAGTCAAAAGCAAGTTGTGCTCTGTTAGGTTTATTGTACAAGGCAATAAAAATATTGGCCAGGTTAAATTGTCAGCGTGTTATGGCATTAACCATTCTTTTACTGTGTTTAATTTAAGCATTACGATGATTCATTATGGAAGAACGTGTCCCCTGCAAATGAACAGACATTGAGTGTCAAAAATAAGCAGCTTTTTTTAAAAGCAAAATTAATTTTCATTTGATGGCTTCTGTAGGCGGAAGGACATCTAAGATGTGACAAAAAGTGTACAGTGCATATACTTTTTTTAAATTGGCATAGCATTCTGGGAAGTTGAGTCGTGACAGTGTGGTTTCCCAGCGCATCTGCCTGTTTGGTGTTAAATAAAGTGTCCTCCTGGGTTACGTGTTACTTGACAGATGCCTTCTAGAGGGACGTGACTTTGGGGACTTACTTAGCTGCCCCAGGGCCAAGTGAGTTCCCACCTCACACCCCCAGCCCTTTTGTACATCTGGCACCAAATGGCTCTCAAAGCCACTTTAGTGGCTCCTGAATAAGGCACGTTGCAAGACTGGGACCTGGCCTGTCTATTTGGACCCGTGGGCTCACTTCCAAGAACAGATGTGTCCTTGCACGAAGGGTCCTATGATAGCCAAGGCAACAAATGATCAGGATCCCACCGGCCCCTAAGGAAATCGCTTAGGGTACCTTGAGGTTTGGCTTTGCAGGAGCAACCATGGGTGTGGCAGTTCCTGTTTCCCATTGGTCAGGGGCCTGTGCTGCTGAAGCCCATGGGCGCTGTGGCTGAATGTTCACAATATTCATCAAGGGTATAGGTGACCAGGAGAATAAAAGCACAATCTCTCTTCCCACCTGCTGCCAGAATGCTCTGCCCATCCCTCCTGAGGAGGCACATGAAACAGCTGATGAAAGATCTGTCACCTCCCTCCTACCCCTTCTTTCCTGAGCTTAAAGACAAAAGGACAGGATAGCCTGCTACCAAAGCCCAGTTTCCAGAGGTCCTCGAGTTTGTGAGGGTCCTGTGACCACACAAGCTTCCTTCCAAAAAACAGTCTGCCACCCCCCTGCACAGTGCCCTCTGCCTAAACCCAGCATTTCTGGGGCCACTGGAGCATTGTAGAAGCTCTCCAGTCCACCCAGGCTGCTGTGGCCACTCCTTAGCCCCAGCAGTGCCCCTTCCCCTGCCCCTTCACAGGCAGCATCCCCTCTTCAAGCACTGCTATCCGCAACCAACACCCTGTCGCTAATGCACTGGCATTATCTAGATGCCCAAGGCCCAGAGCTCAGGGCAAAGTGGTGGAGGTGCTCCAGAGGGGCCCTCACTCTGTCCTCAGAGCCTATGGGGATATGGGTAAGGCGCCTGATTTCTTGCTCCCCGCAAATTACTCAAGCCAACCCAGGCTGCAGACTGGGCGTAGAATGGCAGCTTCTGCCTCCCCGGAAGCTCTGTCAGTTCTGTCTTGAGGAGGCCCATGGCCAGGCTGGAACCTGAGTCCAGGGCTGTCCATCCAGGGTCTGGCATGCAGATGCTTGCAGCTGACAGGGAGGTGGGAGCTACACGTGAAAACGTTCCCAGGCTCCCCAGCTCCCCAGATACACCCAGGCCCCAGCAATGGACACCACAGACCCTGCCTGTCAGGAGCAGCCACCTGGTGGCACAGTAGTGACCTGGTAGGAATGTGCTCAGATGCATCTGGCACCAAGCCAGGCTACCAACTTTTGGTAGGGATTTTTAAAGAGCTCTTGGAACGGATAACCGTGTGGTCATTGCTGGTCATGTGCCTAGGAACCTGCTGGGCACAGTATGTGGAGGAGGGGACACCTCAACTTGGGGGACTCAGCCTCACAACTCCAGGAAGATCCTTGCACAGCATCTGTGATCTGGGAAAAATGTCAGTACAAAGCACTATAGGTAAGGGCTCAGACACAGACTGTAACTTCTCCCAATTCTAGAAGCTAGATGCCAAGATCAAGGTACTGGCAGATTCAGTATCTAACAGGGACTCTTCCTGGTTTGCAGATGGGTACCTCGTCACCTCAGATGGGCTCACATGGCAAAGAGAGCAAGTAACCCCTAATGTCCCTTCCTCTTCTTATAAGGCTCTGATCCCACTTTCCTGGCTCTACCCACATGACCTGATACAAATGTAATGTTCCACCTACGCCCCATCTCCACACGCTATCACATCATGGGGCAGGGACTTCAACATGAATTTAGGGGGATGTATTCAGGCTAGAACATCCATGTGCAAGATGTGATTTACAAAGTAAGGGGAATGTTTATATTAAAGCATTTACTACAGCAAAAGACCCTTTGCTATTACTCTCCCTCAAAATAGTCCCCCTCACTTCACACACTGACCCCATCCTTCTTGCCATTTTCTGAAGCAGTGCTGGAAGCCTTCTTTCAGGAGCATCTATAGTCACATTTTCAGGCCACACTCCCTGTCCTGAACTGATTCAAAACGTGTACCTTTCCTGGTCATTTTGACTTGGTGAAGAGCCACAAGTCATGTGATGCCAGATCTCGTAAATAAGGTAGATGAGGACACACTGTAATGTTTTTATTTAACCAAAATTGCTATAAATGAGCGATTAAAGAGGGGTGATCAATAAATAGTTAATGTTCAAATTTAAAATTTTATTGCAGTAGAAGACACACTGTCATTAATCCCTCTCAGAACACTCTTCCTGGCTTCGAACCCACTTAACCTATCATTCTTGACAATGTGTCTTTTACTGTAATAAGTTTTAAAATTTAAATATTCATCATATCTTTGATCACTTCTTGTACACATGTGCATACCTCCACACAGTGTCCCCATTCTGAGGCCACCAAAGTCCCTCCAAAGGTGCTGCGCAGCCAGGAGGCAAGGCATGTTTCTTTTCTCCTTCACTGGCATAGGGGCCTGTCTGATATGCAAGGGCGGAGAGAAACTCCTTCAAGTTTTTCTGGAAGATCCTGAGGGTCTGCCAGCAAGCCTGCTAGAGGTGGGGTGGGGGAACCTATGAGGCCAGCTATAAGTGAGGTCACTGGGGTTCATGGCCTAGGTCACTGTTAGGAACAGGTGACTTCAAAGGGGCTCAGCAGCCTCCACTGCAAATAGTGAGATGCGCCCCTGGTGGGGGCAGGAGGTACTGTGGGTGCCACAGTCCGAGTTCACTCTTCAACAGAACCTGCGTGCATGAGAAGACAGCAGAGAGGGTGTTGGATGAGCTCCTGGAGCCGAGTGTAGAAGGAGGAACCACAGAGTTCATCTGCTCAGGAGGGAGGGAGGTGGCCGCTGCAGCTAGAGAACATGCCTGGGGAGGGACACATCTAACTGGGCTCTGGGTGGGCACTAACGAGAAGGCAGGAACCTGTGAAGCTCCTGTGTGCACAGGAACCAAGAAAGTGTGTAGGAAAGAGGATGAGAGACAGAAGCTGCACCAGACAGACTTCAGAGGCTACAGTGAGCTGAAGTGGGGCTTTGTCCCCAGATCAAAGGGGACCCATGGAGGGGTCTGAGCCAGGAGGCCCCTTTTCCTGTTAGAGTGTGCATTGGAGGACAGGGGAAGCTGGGGATACCAAGGTGCTGGGACTGGGATATATCCAGGAGGGAGGAGGATGCACTGGGATCCTGGTTGCTATGGAAAGGAGAGGAGAAAATGTCTCACCTGGAAGAAGTCCTGGAAACAGGATGTGCTGGGCTATGCATACCTGTGTGTGTGTGTGTGTGTGTGTGTGTGTGTGTGTGTATGCATATCCATCTGTATGCCTCTCTATGTGTAAGCATGCAAGCACACTTGGGGATGTGTTTGCAATCCCAAGCATGCATCTCTAGCACATGTCTTCATTTGTGCCTGTGTCTGTGTGTGTGTGTGCACAGTCACAAGTTTGTACCTGCCCCTGGGGGCTGGGAATGGTGACAGAGAGATGCCCGAGCCAGATGCCAGAGTGTTGGTTAGGGGGGCCTGCCTGCCTCCTCTGCAGATTAGATGAATATTCTCCAAGGAACAGACATGCAGTGCTTGTTCCGGGGCCTCTTGCCCTGGAGCTCTCAGAGCAAGTTGGGCTGCTCCCCACACCTGCAGGTCCAAGTGCAGAGACTGCCTGGTGAATGGCCCAGTATGTTTGCTGAGCTACTTTAGGTAAACCCAAGGATGCCGTGTGACATCTCACTGCAGCCATTCCAGCTCCGAGCTGCTACATAACAAAGTAAACCAGCAACAAATAAGGACACATCCTGCTTGGCTCAAACCCCCTCCCCCGCCCCTCACCCGTGTCTAGTGGGCAGGGACACTTTGCCACCTCTTTCCCAAAAGCGCCCAGCCCTTTGGGGAACAAACCTCAAGCTGGTGCCCAAAAAGCACTGGTAAAAGACTCCAGGCAGTGCAGTGGCCACTGCACACAATTTGTATGGGTGGGCTGGCTCTTCTGGTGGCCCTGAGAGTGCTCCTGCCCCTGGTCAGGTGATATCACAGGTGTGCTCTGGCCCCACCAGCCCACGGACAACACGGATCTCAAGCCAGTGCCTGACCTGGCAGCACCTCAAAGCACTGTGCTCCTCTTTGCTTTCTGCTTTAATCCACCCACATACATCATTCTGTATCAAGGATTAATTTTATCATTGTGTTTTCTAAAACTATGTTGCAACACATTGTGTTAGATCCTTATGCATTTTGCAAATGCAACACAAAAAAATGAGTGAAATGATATACAATTCTTATTTATTTTTACTACTGGCCAACTCAGTGTTGTAGTTGGGGAAGCATAGCCCCAGACAAGTCAATATAATGAATTTCAGCACAGTGCTTTAGTACCATTGACTTCAGGAATATGTCACCCACAACCCTAACTATTTTTCTGCTTAGAGAGAGGTGAGGGCTGGAGCTACGCTCTTAAATTACAACCCGTCCAATTTCAGATTTAACACAGCACCGTTTCCCCCAGATCTCTCAGCAGCAAGCCTGTATTTGTGGCATCTAGGTAAACCCCACCGGGTCCCCGTTCTACCTTGTTCTCAGTGTCTGCCTCTGACTAATTCTGTGCTCCTGTAATTGCGAAATCAGAAGAGTTTATTATCCCTGAAACTTTAAACGGGAAGGAAATAAGGGGAGGAGGTTAGCAGTGAACCTTACTAATGACAAAATTCAACCACGGTCAGCGGCCTGCAAACACGTAATCCCAGTCCAGGAAAAGCTGCTAAATGAGAAAGGAGGGCTGTTTTCAGCCAGGGCAGCCATGTTACCCTTCTATTTGGCAAAAAGAAAAAAGAAAAAAGAAAAAAAACAACTGATGTGGCTTCTTTCCTGGAGCGGGAAAAAGCCCAGCTTGGTTCTTTCCTGTTACCTGCTTAAATTATGCCTAATTCCTCTTATTTTGCTGTACTTAATTTGGCTTAATTCTCTCTCCTCTTGTTGGAGGCCTCTTGCCATATTCTGGGATTTTAAGATCGCTCCAAGATAGAAAGAAAGAGGAGAGAGAGGCTAAGAGGGGAGGGCGTGGGAAGAGATCGATTAAGCAGCATTCCCGTCAGAAATCAGAAAAGCACACCTTTTGGATTTGGCGAGCAGAGCCCTCCCGATGCGGACCCAGACAGTATGGCCTGGTTGGAGCCAGGGGCCCCGCTCTGTCACTCCCAGCAGGGACGCTCACCGGGACACAGCCCATAAAAATTACCGCTTTGATTTCCTTTCCTTTATCCAAGTAGACCCCTCATCACAAAGACTGTGGGGAATGAGCTGGAGGTGTGGCCTCTGACCCAGAGGCAGGGCTCTGTTGGGGACATGTGGTCCTGGGTCTGGTTGATCAATGGCCACCTGTGGGGGACCCAGGGTCCCACAAGAACCGTCAGCCCTTGCAGATTCAACAGGTGATGGTGAGAGTGATCACTCCCTAATTCAGGCCGGCCGTCCTGTCGGGCGGGCGGGCGGGCCCCGGAAGTCGCCCACGCAGCCCACCAGGAAGCGGTCATGTTCTCCATTATCCTCTTTTTTTTTTCCTGTCACTGAGAATTAAACCCAAGATCTTCACACAGCTGTGTCCCCAGCTCTTTCTAAAAAATTTTGACAAAATCTCGATAACTAAATTGCACAAGCTTGATTCAAACTTGTGATCTTACTGCCTCAGCCTCCCGGAGTTCTGAAATTACAGAGATAAACCACCCACCACGCCTGGCTGTCCATTCCCCCTGACTCGTGCTCCCTTCTGAGACTGCAGGAATCCTCCAGTCTCCAGAGTTGAAGTCTGGAAGGGCAAACCTCTAACCTCCACATTGGGCCACGCCCCCAGATTTGGCCACGCCTGCAATGCCCCCAAGTGACCACGCCCTTCCACCCTGCCCCGCCCCACATGGTCTGCCGCTGTGAACACTGGGAATCTTGTTCCACACGAGCTGCTCACTTTCTCCCATCCCTGGGTGCCCCACATGCTCGCCTCACCACACTGTCTCAATGACCACCAACAAAACTCTTCATCCTTTATCAGCCAGATCCTGTGAGCACCTCCCGGGCCCTTTCCTGCCGCTTGCCACAGTGCAACCACACCAGACCTTGCTGTCTGCCCTGCTGCCCTGTGCCCGCTCCACTCTCCTGCAGGGCCCTGTGTCCACCGTCACCTGAATAAGCCCTCACCCCGCTCCTGAGCACAACCTCTCCCCACCGTCTCTAGTGATTCCATTCATCTCCTCAGGACACTTAAAACCATGGTGCCTTTTTCTTTTGTCACCCAACAAAAATTATGTTTGCTTTTTGAACTTCATTTTAGCCCAGAGCCTCAGTCAGACCTGACATAAAGTTATACAATGAAATTCATCTTTAAAAGTCTACTAGCAGGCCAGACGTGGTGGTGCATGCCTATAATCCCAGCACTCAGGAGGCTGAGGCAGGAGGATCAGGTCTCTTGCAAGTTTCAGACCAGCCTGGGCTACAAAGTGAGCTTAAAGCCAGTCTGAACTGCATAGCGAGACCCTGTCTTAAAAAGGCACACACATCGAAAAAGTATATTAGCAAAATTAAAAGCACAAAATAAGAAAATATTTATAAGATAGTTGACATCTTTCAGATGTTGCCCTCAATATATAAAGAAACCTTTCCAATAAATTTTAAAAACAAACAAGAGACTCCCTGAGAGATAAATAGGTAAATAATGAACCAGTGAAAGATGGCCAAGCCCAGCCCCCTGGGCTGTTCCCACGCCAGAGGGGCTCCATCTCCCTGTCCCTGACCTTGCTGGGCCCTTGCAAAGGTGGGACACTTGGGAAGGGCTCAGCAATACTGACTCATCAGCTGACTTAGGGAAAAACACAGGGGTGAAAAACTGTTGTCCAGGTGACACCACCCACCCTGTGACACCTTCAAGGGCCAGGTGTGAAGGATTCCCAGAAGCGGCCACCAATCCACAGCCCTTACACAGCTGCTACTTAGAGGCTCTGTAAGTTAAGTTATTATAATAAACTGTATCTCATTTCAAATGCTTTGGAGGAGGGTTCCTTTAAAAATACTTCTCACAAAATCCTTCTGTGATACCAAGCAGTATATGTTCGTAGTGTGAGCCCGTACACACTATCTGATAGATAGTTCTGACACTGGCCCACTGAGGTGACTTAATGGAGCACCCCTCCTCCAACCTTCGAGACCTTCTACAAGTTCCTCCTTTGACTTTCTCCCTGGACTCAGTGCACTGCTCCTGCTTTATGTTATCTCTGCTTTGGTCTCTTTTCTACTTTGATACTATTGTACTGCATGTATTTTTGTCACCCACCTTAAACGGTTCTGGAGTAGATCAGTAAATAAGCACATGAGCACGCGGGGGAGCTTCTGTCTCTGCTGGCACCGCTGCTGGCTGGCTGCGGCCAAGTGCTGTGTGATCCTCAGAAGGCCCTGTGGAGATGTCCAAAAGGAATTGGGGACTGGAAGGAAGCAGCATGCGGACTGGCCTTGGAAGAATGGAGAGGGCCTTTGCTTAGGCTTATGGGCTCTGTGAAGGCAGAACATGGTGTGGAGATTGGGGGACACTTGTTTCTGGCCAGGGCCTGCCATGGGGCTTTCAAGAAATAGAACGTGGCCCAGGGTCAGGTTGAGAGCTGAGTGAGGCCAGAGAAGAGTCACCACTTGCACGGTGCAGTGCGCGCACCCTGGGAAGTTCTGCTCAGGTTGAGAAGCCACCTGTCCATCAGCCTGTCCACCTGTCCAGCTGATCATCTATCTGCAGACACACAAGCCCGAGTGGCAGGAGCTGGAAGGGAATGATAATGCAGCCGATTCAATCAGAAGACGCTGTGGGCACAGGGCCAGAGAGTATTCTTGGATGGGACTTTTTTGTTTCCAGTGTCCTATTCGAAGCCAGCTGCAATTCTTTTTAAGTACCATTCCAGCTGACCTTTTGAAACGAAGGATTTGTGTTTCAATGGGAAATCTGCATACAACTCAAGGATGAGGCTCAATTTTCTGTCCTTGGTTGTTCTCTTCAGACAAACCAATTCTTTTGGGGGGCCTGTAAATCTGGTCAAGATCGAAGACAGGGCCACATGCATCCAGAGAATGACAGCCCAGAGGCAGTCAGCCGCAGCGATGGGGAGAGGAAAAGTTCTGTCATCGCTGCGCTGAGAAAGAAAGACGCGCATTCCTGAACCCCTAGTGACACATGAGAACTAACAGTAGGGAAAGGCCTGGGGACAGGGTAACCACACACAGACTCAAGGAACGAAATGATCTTTGCTATCATAGGGGCAGAGTTTAAAATATATGTTCATTAAATGAAGAAAATGGAAAGATAGATGGGTGGATGGATGGACAGATAGCAACTGAACACGTGGCACAAAGCTACATGTTAATTCTGTGGTCACAAGCACAATATTAAGGAAAGAAATGGAAGGAGGGAGGGAAGGAAGGGAGAAGTAACTGTCTTAGGACTCCCTGGTTTTTACAGTGCTGGCCACCAGTGACAACATCAGTGAATGGATGGGGATGCGGCTGAGGATGCTGAGATGTCAGCAGCCCTCACAGGAAAGGAACGATGGAGCTGCCCTGTGATTTCAAAGATGCCATTGGCATGTAGTCTAGATCCTAGACAGCATGGCCCAGATTTGGCAGCCAGAGCTCGGGGAAGTCATCTCTTGGAGAAAGAAAGGCATCTGGCCAATGGCATCTGACATGGTGGCCAGCTCCCTGGGTTGGCTCTGGGTGACAGATAAATCATAACCCCAGTAAGCCATGCCAGGGAGCAGCAGCAGGAATTCTATGTTGGTTCTGGGTGTGCTCAGGGCACTTGAGGCCTGGAGGCCTGGTCGTGTGAGTAGAGGCTCTTACTTCCCAGGGCACAGTGCTCAGGGCAGGAGCCCAGAAGCCAGCTGCCAGGGGTCCAAATCCCACTCTGCCACTGACTGCCGGGTAACTTTGGACAGATGCTCTAGACCAGGGGTCCCCAGTCTGTTAGGAACTGAGCCGCACAGGTGGGCAAGCAAGCAAAGCCTCGTGGCTAGCATCACCGCCTAAGCTCCGTCTCCTGTTAGATCAGCAGCAGCACTGGATTCTTATAGGAGCAAAAAGCTAACTTGAGCTGTGTGTTGGAGGGACCTAAGTTGCAGGCTCCTTTGGATCATCCTGAAACCCCTATGATGGAAAATTTGTCTTCCATGAAATGGGTCTCTGTTCTCAAAAAGACCAGGAGGTGCTGCTGTAGATTCTTGGAGTTTCGGCTACCTAACTTGTGAACAGGAGTTAGTAACATTGCCCTCAGTGCTCACCGTAGCACTATTTGGAAGTGCCAGCCTTCAGAGGATTTACTTTCCAGCACCTGAAAGGAAGAAAGGATCTAAGAAGCCTCAGCCCCTTGCGGGCTCAGAGCCTGGGCTCACTAAGAGTACGAAAGACAAAGAAAGGAGAAGAGTGCTGGTGGGGCCGCTTTACAGAGAGCCTGGAGGTGGGCACCTGGGTCCAGAAACCCATTTTGCGGAGGCACACTGCTCTGTGCCCTCCCGTTGCCATGGCAATCTGTGCACTCAGGAGCCAGTTGACACTGGAGCAATAAAGAATGAGGGACAAGTGCTCCCCATCCGTTCTCCTGAAACATACCCCAAACCCTATTTTCAGAATCTTTCTTTTCCTCTCAGAAAGAAAACAATTTATGAAGCATAGAATTCCTTCGATAATTAAGTGATGGTTATCGCTGCTCGCGCTGGCTCTTTCCACAAGAAGAGGGGCTTGGCAGGCTGCAAGCGAGGTCTCTCCAACCCACTAGAGCAGAGTGCCCCAAGCCTGTGCCACCACCCCAGCCCTACCCCCTGGGTCCTGAGGCAGCCCTTCCTCCTGGACTGGCTTTCTCTGACCACCCCTGGCCACCAGATGCAGAGGCTGGTGTGGCGAAATCGTTCCAGGCTGAAGGATGTGTGCTGATGTCTCCAGGGGGATGAGCACAGAGATGACAGGGGTCACATTCACACCAGAAGAGGGCAGGAGGAGGAGGAGGGAAGCAATTGGGGAAGCTGGGCGCACTTGATCTCTCTCAGACCACCCACCCCACCCCCAGGAGATAGATAAACCCAGGATGCAACCAGTCCCGATCTATACCAGCCAGTGCCTGCTGGTAGCACTGGTGGATTCCTTTATCTGTCTGGGCCTCTGTTTCCTCCCTTGTGGTGAGGGAGAATTTGCGACCTGGTGCTGACAGCTTCCCCAAGATCCTCAAGCACTTTACCTTTTTCTGAGTGGCCAAGCAGGCGATGCAGCAGCAGGAAAGCAGGATCCCTGGCAGCCACTCAGCCTGGTGTTAATAGAGGAGCCCTCTCCTCCCACATAGATCCTGTGCTGAACTTGGAAACCCCTGGTCCTGCAGGGGTGAGGCCTCTCCTGTCACTCAGTGGGGGTCAGGGAAGGTCTTGAGTAGACAGGGCTGGGGACTTTCTGGACAGTGCAGAGCAGAGAGGGTGTGGCAGCTTTGGCTCCCACTCATGGGGAGGCGAAACTGCAGGCAGGAAGGAGGCTGTGATGCCTGACATCAGACAAGCACCATCCCGCCTGCAGCCACCCAAAAGAAAATCAATGGCCAAGTCACACAGGCATTGTACAGGTTGCAGAATCAACTCTGTCACTCAGCCTTTGATCCAGAGAAGGGGCGGAGGAGGAAGGAGTGAAGGGATCTGACCCAGCCCAGCAGCTGAAATTTGTTCCTACTATGGTCACAGCACCCCGTTTGTCCCATTGGAAAATCACTTCTTTCCACATCCTCTGGCCATGTCGCTAAACCCGAGCCATTTCCTCATTCCCCATTCACTACCGTGGGGACATCATGGGCCTGGCCCATCAGCCTGAGTATTCTCCTGTGCACTGTGAGGGGCTCAGCAATGGGCACATGACCTGAGCCTGCCCAGAGAGATGGCAAGGTTGTTCTTGTAGGCAGTGGAAGCAGCTTTTCCGAGGAAATTGCCAAGTTGGAGTCTGAAGTATATAGATCAGTCTTTGCTGCCTAAGGAAAGCAGCCCAGGGCCTTCACACTGAGCTACAGTCCCAGTCCTTTTTTTTTTTTTTTTAACTTTTTATTTTGAAACAAGATCTCACTGAATTACTAAGTTGCCCAGGATGGACTCAAATCCACAATCCTCCTGCCTCAGCCTCCCAGAATGCTGGGATTCCAGTGTGTACCACCACACCCAGGTCCTCTCGTGTGCCTTCAGTTTGAGTTAGGTTTCTGTCCTTTACAACCAAGGGCAGTCTAGTTAACTGTATGTCACATGGCTTGAAGAGCCTTCTTGCTGGCTTGGGGCAGCACTCAGACCCACTCAGACCCAGGGGAGGGGGCTGAAGGGTCAAAGGAGAAGGGTGAGGGCAGTATGGGAAGGCCCACCCTGAGCACTGCCCAGCCCCTCATAAGATGTACACAGGTGCTGGGTGGACTCAGGCCTCGCTCCCAGGAGTAAGATTTGGGACCTGCAGAGAGGGAGGAAAGGAGGCCCCGCTGCACACAGGGGAGAAGAACATGGGAAGAGTGATCTCTCCAGACCACTCCGGAACCCAGATCTACAATTCGTGGGGTCCCTGGATATGTGATGTGACTGGAAAGCGCTGTTCAGTTGGCACAGCGGAAACCACTTGGGTAAAAATTAGAGACAATAAAAGGCAGTAATGTGATTCTTAACTGTTGCTCGAGGCCTTCAGGGCAGTTAAGGGAAGTAAATTAGGAGCTGTTTGCTGAGCCCAGCCTAGCAGGCTTTCCCTGGGGACTTCAGAGTCCTCCCGGGAGGAGATTCCCACCCCATCTCAGAAGGTTCCCTCAGTGTTAAAAGCAAAGCTCTTCCCACTAGCCAAATCCTAAGGTCCTGTCTTCACGCACCCACTAAACCCTGGCCAGGAGGTTCACTGGCAGGGGGCTGCACCCGTCAGTACTGAAGAGAGGATGGTGGGTCCCTGAATCTCACGGCTCTCACCATAGACAGGTCTCCAGGCCTCATCTTCAGACTCCCAGCCCACTGTCCCAGTACTGCCCCTGGCCCTCTCCAAAAGTGGCCTCCATACAAAGGTGGCAATTCCAGGAAACTCTGCCTGTTGCTGAAGTCAAGAGGTGAATAGACCTATGGTGTGTGTGAGTCCTCCTCCTGCCCACACACTCCCCCGTAGGCCCACCGGTGGGGACGCCCCTCCCCAGGAGCCGGAAATAGAAGCAATGCAATCATCTTTGTCTATATGCTGCTGTCACAGAACACTGAGACAGGGTAAAGGACTTTGTTTCTCATTGTTCTGAAGGCCGGGAAGCCCAAGGTTAGGACGCTGGCAGGTTTGGTGTCTCATGTGGGCTGCTTTTTGCTTCCAACGTGGTGCCTTGAATGCTGGTCCTCCGTGGAAAAGAAACACTGTCTTTATGTGGTACAAAAAAGGGTGCAAACTCCTCCTGGCAACTCCTGTCTTTCATGGTGGCATTAACAAGTAGAGCCTTGTAACCTAAACATTTCCCCATAGGCCCTGCCTCCCATCCCACCATCCATGTGGGATTCAGTTCCCAACCCATGAATTTTGGAGGGAACACATTCAAACCACAGCAGTGATCTCTCACTCATCCTCTCCCTTCACAGGCTCTACTTTTGGGCACTCTGGCCCTGCCAAGCAGCCATCAGCCTCAAGCCACACCAGATCAGTGATAAGCCAGAAGCCCTCTTGATTTGGCTTAACGATGACATAAGACTCTTCCCTGAGTCCTGCAGTGTGTTCCTGTTCCAAAGCTGAGCTCAGTTGTTCTGCACAGGGGTGCAGGAGAGGATCCTGGGAAAATCTCAGCAGTTGTGTGGAAGTCTCTTGAGCATTCCTTCTAAGATACGGGGCTCAAGTTTAGGGCACAGGAAAAGTAATCACATTTCTCCTGCTTGTAGTAAACTAGCTCAGGGGACAAGAAAGGAGGCAGTGTACTCCGGTCTAGCATCCTCAAAGTGGTCCACAGGTCTATCCAGACATCACCTGTGGAATGAGCAGCCCCGGCCCAGGGAGGGAACCTGGGCAGGTGTTGCTGTGCAGCCCACTCACATTTTCCAGGTGGGCCACGCCCAGGGTGGGAGCTCTGCAGCCATCTTCCACCTTGTAGAGGTTTCCAGGAGGCAGTCACTGTATGGGCAGAGGACAGAAAGGAAGGCTAGACTCAGAGAGATTGGCAGGTCCCTTTTCAGGAAATATCAAGGCAGGTAAGATCAACCTCTTACCTAATCAGAGCCCTGACAATACTCAACACCCTCTGAACTTCCATTCTGCCATTAAACCGTTATTCATTCTCCACCTGCTATGTGCCAGGTCAAGGTAGGCTGGGTGCCGGATGCTGGAGAATCTTCCATGGGCAAAGCCAGGAACTGTATGGCACATCCTGGTCATACTGTTGTCTCCAGAGTTCTTCAGTTCTGGTTCAATGACACTGGAAACCAGGTGATTACCATATGGGGTTGTCCTATGCATCTTGGGGTGTCCAACTGCCTCCTTAGCTTCTACCGCTGGATTCCAGGAGCGCACTCTAGCTGCGACAACCAAATATGTCTTAACACATAGCTTAACATCCTTGGGGTGGGAGGTACAAATTCTGCTCCAGTTGGGCACCCCTGATCTAACGGGAAAAACCAGTAAGAAAATGCCCCATATCAAAGAAAAGGCTCTATGGGGACAAGCAGAAAAGAGAAGGGCAGTCTGGCCTTCGCATGGGCGGGTCTGGGTGCCCCTGCAGTGGGCCCCCTGGGCTGGGCCCAGCAGGTTGGCCCACCGAGCAGGGGAGTATGTGCAGAACTGGCTCTCTTGGGCCTCTGAGAACCCCCAGAGGAAAGTGATTCTCAAGGTCGCCTGACCACGGAGTTTGCCCTTGAATCCCACACTCTCCTCTGCTTTCTCTCCTCTCCCTGCTTCCTCCTG
>PVLD010002931.1:27500-142500 GCA_004027595.1 Dinomys branickii
GTCTGCAGGGTTGTGGGTGGGGTGGCCCCAGGGGACAGGAGAGCTGGGCATGGTAACAGGGAAAGCAAGACAGGTAAAGTCTGAGAGGAGATGGGGAAGAAGGTGAGGGGCAGGGATTCATGTGGGCCGCCCAGGAGGGAGCCCCGGCTCCCCCAAACCTGCTCAGGAGATGCCTCTCATTTGAGGCCCCGTGCCTCTACCTCCTTCTTCGACCACCTGCCAACTATGGCCGTGCTGGAAGTCAGTCCCAGCTCCCAGCTTGTCCAGAATGGGATCCCTGTGGCTCCTCTGAAGTCCACATCCATCATCTCAACAGAATCCCGCAACTGCCCCCCAGCTCCAGGATAGAACAGACCCTCTAGGGTTGCCCTCAGCCAGAAGTCCAGCCAAGAAGAACAGAGCCTGAGGCTGCTGAGCAGGGCACAGCGATGTCAGTGAGGGAGCCGCCGAGTTGCCAGGAGAGCACCTGGAGTCCCCAGAGACTCACTGCGTGGACCCTCTTGTGTCTTCTGTAAGGTGGAAGCGTTACCTGGGTGGAAGTAAACCCCTGCGGAGCACAACCACACCTGTAAGAGAAGGTACCATGCTGTCGCCCACTGCTCTGCCGTAGGGTCTGAATGGGGTCAGAAACTTAGCTCCCTCCACGTCAGTGACTGGAAAGAGCTGGAGCAGTAGTGGCACTGCCAGTCCCAGTGGCAATGATGTCCCCCGGTGTCTGTCATGCACCTGGTGCTGTGCAGATGAATCCCAACTATTCCTGACTATGCTGCTTTACAGAGAGTCTCACGTCTGCATCCACTTCACACAGGCAGAAGATGAGAGGCTGGGCTCTGAATCCCGGCTGTGTCCCTGCCTGACCGTGTCACCTAACCTGGCAATATTTGAGTTTCTTCATCTGTAAAATGGGCATCTGAGGTTTGTAAATGTCCCTGTAAATGTCCCAGGACAGTGCGTGGCTCCCAGCAAATGCTAACACAGGCAAGCTATGATGACTTTTATTATTATCCTGCTACTGCTCTGCCTGTTTCATGCAGCAATTGCAGATTCACACTGTCAGGAATCCCTGAGCCACAGTCCACTGAGGTCCCACATCCAGGAACAGCTGCCTCACAGGCGAGACCCAGTGAAGAAAAACATGAGAGGCTGTCCAAAAAGTAGGGGAAATGTGCTTTATTCAACAACAAAAAATAATGCTATCCTCTCTTCTGTTCTTTCTCTCCTTTTAAAAAATTGCTATATAGAGTTTCAGGGCAGGAAGGCTGTCACTGGAGGGGCTATCTCCACTGGACATTGGGGGGCCAGGGACATCCTCCAGAGGAGCTGCTTCTGTCTCCACACTGCCATCCTGACTCCTGCTGGGCACTCTCCCTTACAAGAACAAAGCTCCCCAAGATGGTAGTCCAGGATTGTGGCGGGATGGGCCAGGTGACCAACACACCACAGAGCTGGCCTAACTGCAGGGAGCTCCATGGGGACATGGCTGGGTCTTTGAATTGGAAAACCACCAATAACTTTTCTCTTTTTTTTTTTTCCTGACACATAAAAGGCAGAGAATATTCGTCTGATTCTCTCTCCTCTTTTGACAGGTATATGATAATAGGATGGTTTTATGTCTACAAAGGTCAGGGATAAAAATTCACAACTCTCTCCACACATATATTCAAAATGAACATAAAGATTGAAGGAAAAACAAATATGAACCATAATAGGGCTTTTCCAGTGTACCCTTCATCCCCTCCTGTATATACATATGCATACATGTATATACATGAATATATATATATGTGTGTATATATATATATATATATAATTTAAGCAGCAAGAGAGAAAGGATGACCCAGAACAGGAGAGAGGATTTCATCAGAGCTCTGTACACCACCTCCTTCCCCATCCAAAGCACAATAATGCCAAAAATGACATGTATGAATTAGGTCAAATAGGCTGCAAAATGGCAGAGTGGAATTTTCCATGGAAACTACTGGGGGCAGAATGTCACCTAGGATGTCATAAAGCTTTCCTGCAGGATTTGGGGGATGGAGTTGCCCTGGGGCCATTGTGTCTCCTCAGCTCACTGATGTCCTCCTGTAAGCAGGGGATGTTACCCTCAAGAGAAACCGCAGCACCTAGAAAGATCTTGCTCTCCTCTACTGTATGGCTCTTTTCAAAGCCTGTGTGCTCTTCTGTGGGCATACGGACATCCCAAACCATCTCAAGGTACATGTTTTTGTTCTCACTGCTCAGAGGGCTTAGGAGATATGTCTCAGGTCACACAACAGGAACTTGGTCTCTGCAGCTCAGGCTGTGTCCTCCCTGGAGAGCTGGGGAGTCAGGGAAGAGGTAAGGATGGGTCGAGGGTTGCAATGGCAGCTGACCTTGGGAGTCACAAAGCTTGCCCCAGTTGGCCACTGCGATCCATGCTCCTGGGCTCAGCATCCTCCCTGCCACTCCTGCAACACAGGCTTCTCACTCTCATTTTCCAACGATGACATAACCCTGGATCAGACAGCAAAAATAAGTTATAACAATAACAATGGGGACACTGGCATTTCCTGGACACTTACAATGGGCTGGTCTCTGTGTGAGACATGGAGCTGCTAAATTTCATCCAATACTTATACCCATTTCACAGGCAAGGGCCCTGAGACTCAGATGCAGAAATGACACACCGGGGTGGCACAGCATGGGGAGCAGGGGCTGGATTCCAGCTCAGCCCAGACGGCTTGTAGAGCACCTGCCTCCCGCAGAGCCTGCCCCAGGTGCCCTGGACTGCCTTCCAGATATGGAGCCAGCTTTGAAGCTGTTTCTGTAGGTGAGAGTGCAAATGATGTCTCCGACCTCACAGAGGAACCCAGGTGGCTGAGAGGTGGGCCTGGGCACCCGAGGGCCCTGGAATGGAAGCCACCACTTCTCCTCCTCTTATGAGACTCAGTTTCTTCATCTGGGTGATAAGGGTGAGAATGGAACCCACAAAGGAGCTAGGTAAGGACACTGACCACTCAGAGGTTGCAATATGAGTTCCCGGAACACATCTGCTCCAGCTGGGCCAGTCACCATGGAGGAGGGGCAGAGGAAGGAGCGATCAGGAGTGGCTCGCTGAGCCTCGCTGCACTGACCAAGCCTCCTGATGGCCTCGAGCCCCTGATCACTCAGTTCTGTCTTGTACTTGTGGCAAACTCAGGTCTGTCATTGTTTTACAGCGAGGTGTCCCCTTTGCCACTCAGTGGGAAGCTCCTTAAGGGACCACGGGGACAGAGAAGCCAGCACACAGCATAGATACAATCACTTTATTATTTGTGATTTCCAAATGTGCATCTACCTCGAACACACAACAAACATTTGCCCACAAGTAGGCCACCCAACATGGGGTTCCTCATAACGCCCCTCATTTCCTGCCCCACAACCCTATCTACTGCTTTAGTTCCCTCTACCCAACAAGGGTGTGCTTTTGGAGCAAAGACCCTGTCGGCCTCCTGGCTTCGTCTTGGAGCATGGCGGGTACAGGTTAGCACCCGCAGTTGTAGTTCTATGAGTGTGACATACTGGGTATTCCATCAAAGGCGAGAGGGGCCGTGCATCTGCTGTGTGTGTTCATGAACATATATTAGGCTGCCTGTGCACTCATACATGTGTGTCCATGTGCGTGAGCCTGTGTGCTCTTAGTTCACGCCTGTGGATATCTGGATACACAGGTCTGTCTGAGCAGTGCAGATGCATGTGCATGTGCGAGTGTGTGTGTGTGTGTGTGTGTGTGTGTGTGCATGTGACCTGCTAGATTTCATCCAATACTTACACCCATTTCACAGGCAAGGGCCCTGAGACTCAGATGCACATCAGTGCACATCTGTATGTGTTATACATCTGAGTAGAATTAGCTTACCTACAGTTCCATGCTCATCTGTGCATAACACAGAGCATGTGTGTGTCTGCGCCCACCTGTGTGCAAGTGTCCACACGCTGGCCCCCTTGTATGCTGCATGCTGGGGTATCACGGTGCATGTGAAGGCACCAATATGGGTGTGAGTACAGCTACGTGTGGTCCTAAGTCGTCACTTAGAAAGCAGTGAGGAACAAAGTTCTCCTCGGGTTATCAGTGTGAAAACTGGAGCTCATGGTGACAGATGATGGTGTTCCTGGCAGGAGGAAGGACAGCACCACCAGCCTGGGCAGGGCCATACACCCTCGGGCAAAAACAGAACGGTGTGAGTTACAAGTTGGAGACCGAGTCACCCAGCTGCCACTATTTGTCCCAGTCTGGGTCTCTGAGCCTCCATTTCCTCATCTCATTACATGTGCAAAATGAGGGCTGCAGAGTAAGAAGGAGCCAGGAACACTGGCTCTGGACTTAGGATTCTAAACACGAGCTCTGCCCCTCCTGACTGCGTCCTGTTACCTGTCCGGACTTGAGTTTCCACATGTGTGAAGTGGGCATCACAAAGGTACATACCGGTGGGGTTTTAGGATTAAGTGAAAAAATTCACGGAAATTCCCTAGGATGGTGCCTGACTCTTGGTAAACATGGGGACAAGCTATTACTACTTTTATCATTATTCTACTACTGTCTTTCTTGTCTCGTGAGGTTGCTGCAGATTCATACTTTCACGAATCCCACTAGGGGCCCACACGCAGGGACAGCTGCCAGCCAAGACCCAGTGAAAAACAAAATGTGGGTCCCTGGCTCATACGGCAGAGAAAGTATGCCATCAGGGGTGCTGAAATATAAAGCGCATTTCTTTCATCAACTGTCTTTCTCTTGACTTGTCTCTGTGTTTTCAAGTTGCTATTTAATGTCACTCTGAATAAAGAAAAATAAAAACTTTACATTATTAGCATGGTTTTACTGTTACTCTTTATACTGTGCCATGCCTGATTCAAATACGAATATAAGAGGATTTAACTCATACACAGGGTTGCCAAAGTTACACAGTTTCTTGCGTAGCATGTATGCTTCATTTGGAACAGTGGGGATACTGCACAGAACAAACCAGAACTAACTCACTGCTTTATTTCACCCCTTGATGCATGCGCCTTCTACCCACACACTCCACCTTCCACTGGGAGCGTGAGATGCTTTGTCTTTCTCCTTCTGTATACCATGGTCTTTAGCGTGAGGGGCTGGCTAGTGTGGGAAAGTAACATTGACAGGAAAGGATGCGATAGGGTCTTTCGGTCATTTGTGATCCTTTGGGCATCACCAGCCCTCTTCCTGTTCAGGCTTCCCGCTCAAAGGTGAAGCATGGCCTCCTGGACGGCTGTCAGGGTCCCACTAAGATGGCCGTGGAACATCTTGCCTCGCTCTCTCTTAAAGGCTTGCTGAATGCCCGTACACATGCATGGTATGTCTACCAGAATTCTGTGTTCATGGGCCACCAAAACATAGAATTTCTTCTGGTGGCAAAGAAAGGCAGATACATAAACTGTGCCTCTGCTATGGACCTGAGACTCTGATGTGTCATAGGATTTCACTTGCCAGGCTGCGGCTGAAAGGTTAAAGTATGAGAATCTCAAGATGACAGGAGCAGAGTCCTGCACCAAACTTGGCACTTCTGAGCACAGGGCCCTGATCTGGTCCTTGATGACCTTGCTCTCTGAAATTCTCAGCTCCTGTTATGGCTTGAATCTAGATGCCCCTGCAAAAGCCTCCTGTAGTGAGGCTTTTAGCAAGAATCTGGATTAGGATGTGTGAATGTGGATAAGGGTGTGATGCTGGGTGTAAGGATGTGATTCTGGGTTTTAGGGCGGGATGCTGGGATTAAGGGCCCCCACTCTGGGTGTGGGTGGCACCAGTCAATAAGCTTGCAGTCTGGGCCGAATATAGAGGAACCAAAGAAGGCTGTGGCTACTTCTGCAGCTCACTGCCTTCTGCTTGCCCTGCCATGTTGTAAGCTGTTTCTCCTCTATGAAGCCCCTCTGCCATGCCGCTCTGCCTTAGAGCTAGCCAACTATGGACTGAAACCTTTACAAACTATGAGCTACAATAAACATTTCCTCTTTTAACTTTTAGGTGTTGGGTATTTTGTCTTAGCAACAAGAAAAGTAACTAAGACCACCCTAATACTCATTAACATTGGGGACCAGGTGATACACATAGCCCCATCTCTGGCCAGGATCAACTCACAGAAAGTAGTGTCCTAGCCAACCTTACCCATGCTAATTTCACCATGTTTAGCCATAGCACTAATTAAAATCCCTCCCATAAAAGTTGTCATCTCCCAGATGCTCTGGAAATAGTAAGGATGCTCTCAGGCCCCATGAGGATGCATCTGTGAGTACAGGTCTGCTGTTTATGGAGCAGCCCCAGAAGTGGGTTCTTTGCTGTGCTTGGTGTGACAGGAAGTCCAATGATCACCCACAGCAGCTCAGCTAAAGATAACATGGCACAGGGGGAAGATGAGCCCAGTCAGATGTAGCAATAAACAGAGGGCCTACAGGGAGAGTGAAGGAGGCCGGTCAGGACCTCCGGACCGAAGTGTACAGGCAGATCCCAGTGGTAGGTCTTCCCACAGGAAAATCTTGGGTCCACCAGCTGCTAAGGCTTCCCGTGCAGCCGGCTCCTACTACTGGTTACTGGGCATCAGCTACATTGCAAGCTACACACTGAACACATATTATCTCATTTAATCCTCACAATCACCCCATAAGAAAACATTGTCCAGATCAGGAAACTGAGGAATAGGGAACATATGGTTTGTAGGTAATAGAGCTGAGACTTGCACTCAGGTTTCCTCCCTGGTTGACGCTGCCTGCCTGGACCTTAACCCAACAGGTCCCACCCCCCCAGCTGGGCTCAAGTAGATGTCACCCATTGGAGGGCAGCCGCACCCTCTCAGGACAGGGAGGTCTTGAGACAGACATCTGTGACCTGTCCTCCCAACACACCCAAGTGGAAGGAGCATTTAAAAATAGCTTCTTCCATTTCTCTTCCATCAACAGCAAAACAATTAATTTCTTTCTGTGGAGACTGTTTCTGTGCAGAGCAATAAGGTGCCTCCCCAGGGTGCGTCGTTATCATGAAAGCATCCGTCTGGGGTGGGGACTCCCCTCTAGATGGAGGGGCTTGTGCGGCTGCTGCTCTGGCCTGCTCCACACACGCCTCCTCTGCACTCAGCCTCCCTAGCCAGGGCAGCAGGGCAGCTTGCAGGGGTTGGAGAGGGGCTGTGCACCTCTGGGGAGGGCGCCCCTCAAAAGCACCGAGCAGAGAAGGAAGGCACGTCCCTTGCACTCACGGGCACACGCAGTTACGGCCTTGGGAAGCCGCCATTCACCATAAAATGCCAAGCAGCCCAGCTGTCCACAGCCAGTTCAGGCCGCCTGGTGGATGAGGTCAGAGGAATCCATAAGCAGGCCTGGGTGGAGGAAGGGTGGTTAATGAGGCATCTGTCTGCCACAGTTCGGTGAGCCAGGGGGACAGGAGCTTCTACCTGCTTCCCAGGAGGAGTATGGGAGGCCATCCAGGAAGGCCTGAGAGAAAGATACCCCAAATTCAGCAGCTCCTGGGAAACCTTGGGCTTGTCAAGTACAATCCCACTCCTCCACTTGAAGACCACCTGCCCATCCTACCAACTGGTCCAGACCTCCTCCTGCCACCCGTGTCCCCCCAGCCACACAGGTCTCCTGGGTCCCCTGAAAGCCGGGGCTACTCCCAGTAACTCTGAATGTGAGACCTTCACAAGTGCAACTGTTTTCCTGATGATATGCAAAAGTCGTCCCCAGACCCTTCCTGCAGAACCTCTTTGCCAAGAAGAGGAGGACAGGCTTGTGTTTGGAAGGGGCCTTCACAGAGGTCAGGGAGAATTGATCCCTGCCTACCGAGTGAACAGACTTAGGGTCCAGGTCAGACTCTGTCTTGCGCCTAATTACCAGGGAGAAAGAAGGCTGGTATCTGAGTACAGACGAGATCTGTTTGTCAAATACAAGTGCCTCATAAATGGAATGGCAGGAGGCCAAAGATAACCGTGCTGCAGCCCCATGGATGTGCTGAGGAATTTCCACACATGTGGGACTGTGACTATACAATCCACAGTGAAGATCCACTCGGCTTTGATGAGAGCCCACCCTGGAAAAACACCCCTTACAACACTGGATCCGAACTTGTACAAAAATCAGCTGGGGACACGACCAGGATAAAAGAGGTCCCCAACACAGCCACCTGCACAGGCTGAGCATAGACTCAGGGTATTTTTTTCTTCGACATTCAGGAAGAAATAAAGGTGGTAATGACCGTCCTGAGGGTGCAAATGGATGCATACATCCTCAGTTGAAAAGAGAAGTGTTACATGATTGCCCTTTCTGCATTGTGCTCCTTTTGATCAGAAGAAAGAGTAAGGAGAGTGATTTCCTGCAGGACTCAGCCATGTTCAGAAGGGTAAAAATAGCTCATAAATACCGCCCTATGGCTAAGAGGCAATACACTCACTATTAACATGGGTTATGGCATAATCAATATTGTCATTAACTTCGTCTATAACTGAAGCTGATACTGACTAGCCATGGTCAAGCACGCTTTATAAATAAGGTGCTCCTCAGAACTACAGCCAGAGGGAAAGCCAAGACCCAGCCTGGGCTGGCAGATGTTGTTAGGCATATCCCATCCCTGAATGGACACCCCGAGAGAAGCTGGCCTGGGCCTGCTCCCTGAGTGGTCTTGCCACTGAGAGGCGGCCTTAGAGACGTCCCATCCATGGCGCTCATCGAGACCCCAGCATGAGGAAAGCCTTCCTAATGAAATGAAACCCAGAGCCTTGCAAGAAAAGATTTCATTTTGTACATAATTAATAAAAACTTATTCCCCTTTTTTCTTTATTACAGAAGAAAATAAGTTATTGATTTCAACCACAAAGATAACTATTTGCATAATGTAGCTGATTATGTGCTCTAACTGGTCCAGATGGAATTAATTTGCTTGAAATATATTACATAATTTTCTTAAACAGGTAAAGATTTCATATCCAGTCATATTTCTAGTTGATTAGCAAAGCCGCTGATCTCATCGAGTCCGAGTTAGAGAGACACATCTTGAATCCCCCATGCTGCAGAGTCAGAAATGAACCGTTTCTAAAACTAGTTCCATGAGAGAACGAAGGTACTTTCCAGACACTTGGAAAAAGTACATGGGGGGCGGCAGAGTCTCTTATTCAACAGACACCTGCCTGGCGCTCCCTCGTCCTGTGTCCCGTGGCCTAATTATTTCAGAAGGCCAGTTTCCCAGTTCAGGCATATTCATTTTTAGCTTTAATCACCTCATTTCTCGTGCCTGAAGCCCATGGTGCACATTACAACCTGCAATTCTTGCTGGGCCTCCAGGTCAAATGGACGCCCTTCATTCAGATGGAGACTTCCTCCTTTCCTCTCTTGGGATGCGGACAGTTTAAGACAGTGTTCCCAAGTAGCACTCCCTTTTCTAGGTCAATCAGTTTCTGGGAAGAATGAAACTCCCCATAAAGAGGACACCCAGGCCTGGGCTGGAGGGAACCCAGGCACAAGGTTCTAGTAACTACCATCTCAGATCCCGAGAAACCAGGAGCACATGGGACATCATGCTGGGATTTGATGCCACTGGATGATGTGCACATATCTGTTTATTGTATTACTTATTTTGGCCTATGGGATTGATATTTCATAATAATCAAAAGAACAGGTAGGCAGAGGGACTCTCTTTTGATCAGAATTATGAATTGACTAGACTCATAGACTTCATTTTATCTAAGTACAAAATATAGGGATCATGATACATTTATTTGTATTTATATTTATGAGGTATTTATGACTTAATAAATTGCGTCTTACACCCAAAGAGCTGGTCTATTTCCCAGCAAGGACAGCCCTAGGTCACCAACACTCCTTGTGAGCCACCAGTGTACAGATGAGGAGCCAGGTGGGCAGCTGGAGTCATTTTCCCCAAGTCCAGAACAAGCAAGTCAAATCTTCTTGGCTCTGGGAGAATTTTTCTTCAAGTAACCCTGGAAGGTCCTATGATTCACCCTTTCCCCCTTGCTCTGAACCTGGGTCACTGATTAATTTTGTTTAATTGGGAAGTTCAGCTTCAGTTGTGACACAATTAGGGTCCTGCACGAGAACTCCTGCTGCATAATCTACACATTTCAGGGCAGGGGCAGGCCCAGGTCACAGAGGCGCATGGAAAGTTCAGGCAGGTAGGCGCGGGAGTCCCCGGAAGCAATCCTGAAAATGAGGGGCTTTGTTTTGTTTTGCTTTGCTTTGGCACTGAGGATTGAACCTAGGGCTGCTGCACTGGGCCCTGGCCCTTTTTAGTTTTTATTTTGAGACAAAATCTTAGTAAGTCACTAAGCTGTCCACACTCTAACTTGAAATCCTCCTGCCTCAGCCTCCCAGATGAGGGGATTTTTGAACCTCATGCTTGGAAATGCACTTGTAGATCCCACAACTGACCATTGGTAGGGTCTCCTGGCCTTCCCTGACCTGCATTTTACCCTCATACACATCCTTCCAAAGCTCTCTAAACAGAGTGGGGCTTGTCCACCGAGGCACACACAAGTCTGACCATTCTCTGAGAATAACAAATTAAGACATTTCCCCAAGTGATGAGACCTTCAGTTGATGCTTAGAAAAAGCAAATTGCGTTGCCACCAGCCCCTCCAGCCTCATCCTCAGCTGGGAAGCAGAGGAGATGGGGTCCCTCATCTCCACACTGCTGGAGAACAGGCATGTGCACCCTAAATGAGGTGGCGGTGATGTGTATTTACATCACTCCCAGTGCTACTGTATTGCGCCTTGATCTCTGGAGAACCAAAAAGAAAGAAAAAAAAAAAAAAAAGAGGGGACTTAATAGAAAGAGATCTTTTTATTAAAAAAAAAAAAAAACCATGAATACAACTGCATCCATTCAACCTTGGAAATGTTGTGAAAGCTTCTCAGCCCGGCAATATATTTAGATGGGAATATGTCATTAATATAAACAGCAGAAAAGAAACTATTAAACCAACACAATTTAAAACTGAGCAAACCTGAATGTTTGATTAAAGTTTTTATACATTCTGTACACTTCAGCAGGTAACATAGAACCTTAATATTTTTGTTGATTTTTAATTTGCTCAAGGTAGGACGTGTGAAATGTTAAAAATTTCACTAATTTGTATTTGAAATTAGGAGGCAGATCCGCAAGCAGGATTTTCAGTCTGATTTTCTCAACTGTCTTTTGACTTCTGGAGAAGTCTACAGTGAAACAGTAACTCAACTTAATGTCAGCCTGTGTGCGAAGCAATCTCCTCTTTTCTCCCAGCTGTAATGCCGTACTCAATTTGTTGGAGTTGAGTTGAATGTAAATACATGTGGTGAATATTAACTTTGAGGATCCGGTCTAATTTCATATATGTTTTAATGCTTGCATGTTTTTATAGAAGGTTTTCCAATTTTTTAAAAAATCCCCTTTTCCTAGGGTCATGCACTACACGCTGTGTCTTTTTAATGGTGGGTTTCTTTTTCCATGATTAATACTTAGCAGAACGTCTCCCCTCCATCCCCGCCCCCAGTAACACAAGCAGCCGGAACTCCTCCCCCACATCTGGACGGGCAGGGCCTCTCCTCCTCTGCAGTAAGTCTAGATGCTCCTAGATCCCTATTTTTTCCAGAATGGGGCCCATTCCCAGCCCACACTGGTCCCTCCGATGTCATCATCTGCTACCTAGATTTGCACACATCCCTCACCCACGCGTTCAAAACTACCTCCTGCAGGAGACTGACAGATGTGTGGGCTGGCGGGCTGGAGGGCGTCATCAGAGACACTTCTCACGGACCTGGAAGCCCGGATCCTGCCCCTCGACAGGCAGACAGAAGCTCACTGGGCTCACGGAAATGACTTACTGTAATATGCCGATTTGAATGGCCAAATTGCAGCAACTCATTTTTATTCTAATCACAGCCTCTGGAATTCTGATATGCTGACACCCAGAATTATTGCTCTGTCATTAAAAGAAAAAAAAGGAAGAATGAGTGGAAATGTTTTGAATATTCCCTCTCCTAAATAAGAAATGATAATAACACAGTGGGCCCCTCGGATGTGAGGGGGGTTTGGGGTAGACACGGCCAAGTCACTGGGGGACGGGCTCTCTCCCGGGGAATCCACCAGAAGCTTTTTGCGGGCACCTTCCTCTGGTGTGTGAATCATCAAATCAGGCCTGATCTGAGTGAAATACCTTTAAGACTTCTCCTACTTCAACCCTTGGAGATCTATCTTGTCTGTGGCAAGGAAGCCTCATTTTCGTGTTGGAACAGATGGGGCAAAATTGTCATTAACAGAAACTGACAACTCTAAAACTGAAATATAGATTTAGAAAGGAATCTAATGAATTAAATCAATGTTATTGCAGTGAAAGCCAAAGAAATTATTAGTGATTTGTAAAGTTACCCTGTATTTTAACCTCAGTATATTTTAGTCTGGGCTACTTTAACATTCATGATACTTTTTCACTGTCGTGGTTAATGTCTAACTGTGCAATACACTCATCTTAATTTATCTTCCTCTCCTGATACCGTGGCTGCAGGATGGCTGAGACCCAGTTCTGGGCCTTGTCTGGAACACAGGATCCCCTCCCCCTATTCCCACAAGCAGAGGCCTCATCGTGACCTTGTGGGGTCTTTGCAAAAATATGCAAGAATGGGTTCATGGCAATTTTTTTTTTCATTTCTTTTAGTGAGGAGAATCTGATTTTTAAAACAACCCCAAACTCTAAGGCTGTTTTAAGTAATGAACGGGAGGAAAAACATTTCCAGCTGTCCAATTTTTAGATGCTTTTCATGATCATATCAAACCAATTAGAAAAACCAAACCCAGAACATCCCTGGCCTTCCTGCCGCTGGGTCCCGAGGGATAACACAGCCAGAACCTCCTGGGCTGTGTGGGGCAGGTCTGGAGGCCTTGGAGTCCTGAGGATCCAGAGAGCACTTGCTCTGTTCTCTGGGTTCGACAAATGCAGCCCCTGAAATACTTGTTCCTTTGGCAAATCTTGATGAACACTTGCTTTGTGCAAAGTGCTGTTCTTGGGGATACAGGAGTGAACAAGAGAGAAGAGGACCCAAGGTTCTTTCTGGAGAGGTAGGTAGGAGACATGTAGTGAACAAGGCCATGGTATCCTTCAAAGGTAAATGCCAGAAAGAAGGTAGAACAGGCTTGGGATGGGAGGGTTTTGAATGCACAGAGACCTGGGCGATGTGCAGGAATCAGCCATGTGAACGATGGAAGGGGAAACCTGCTGCCAGAGGAGACAGCAAGTGCAAATGCCCTGGGGTGAGAAGTCAAGTTTGGAGAGCTGGAGAGGCCTGTGTAAAGTCAGGCATGCCCTGAGTGGACAAGGAGAGGACTGCAGACCAGACAGATAGTTTAGCAGTGGGACTAGGCCCTGCAGGAATGCACAGGCCAGGGTAAAAGGGAGGCAGGTAGCTTCTTGGGTCTCTCACTGCTCCAGAATTTACCACTCTGGAAGGAATGGGAGTGGCCCATCTCTTGACATCCATGCTGATGCCACATAGGACAGTGTCCAGAATGTAGGGCCACAGACACTCAGGCTGAGCTGTGGCCTGGTAATAGCCTGCATCCCCTGAACTTCTAACCTCATTCCCTCTTCTGGTCTGTAGCAATAGGTCAGAACTTCACCTGCTGAGTCAAGTCTGGGCCTCTCTTCTTGGCATTTGAGACCTTGACACCAAATCTGGCTCATCCTGTCCTGGCTCCATAAACACCAGGAAGGGCCAGACCTGCTATCTGCCTGTCCCTTCCCATCTGCCTTTCCCTTCCCTCAGCCTGTCATCCCTTCAGCTCTGGTCCTTGCGGCCCAGGTAAGAGTAAGCAATGACTGTCCCAGCTAGATTGGGCTCAGAGGTGTTGGACGTGAAGTTTCATTCTGTTGTAGGTACCCTAACAACAGGGTAAAAATACCTTCAAATCTCTGAATGATCAGAACACCTTTAGTGTGAATCTAGCCACTCTTCATAAGCGTGTTTTTGCAGCCTCTGTAAATTGACCACCGTTAGAGGCAGGTCTTGTTGTGTCCTTATTTTGCCATATGAAGGGCTCTCTGCTCTCTAGGAGAGGGAGACTAGCAGGAAACTGTCCCTCCTCCCAAGAAATAGATATTTTTTGACTCAAAAATGACTCAATACCTGGAACTCATGTTTACCTTTTTTGCCTTGGCTGCCAGGAACCTCTGAAATAGCCGCTGATCCTTAATCATTCATCTAGGACTCCCTCTCTCAGTACCTGTTTCTGCCTCTAGACATCTTATTATGTCTGTATCAGATTTGTATCAAGAAAGAGCTGGTGGTAAGAAGACGACATACCTCAGATAAACCCACAGAGGAAGAGCAGGCTGGGTGCCCCTTGTAGGGATCTCCCCTGCTCTGAAGTCTTACTGCTACACTGGCCTCCTGAGGACTTCAGATGCTCCTGGTCATGTCTGCCATTCAGCTTTCAGCATTGAAGTCCTACTTCACCCAAGTCTGCCAAGGCCTGCATTCCTGCCTTGCACAAGTCCAGCTGTGCACAGGTGTCAGGAAATCGAATTCAAGTGCAGAGCGAGGGGGAGTTTTCTCTCAGCTGTGACGTGAGGTTCTGCCTGCTGCGTGGCCACAACTCTTCTCTGTAAAACATGCTTCTTGGGGTGATGGACTGCCCTGCCTTGGGTTCAAAAAATGAAGCAAATTTTGCTTTACTAATTTAGTTCACATAGGACAATAAATCCCAGAAATATGTCTTATGTATATTTTGAATTACCTTTCGCAGACAAACACAAAAACATGGTCAACATTTGCAATAAAATTATCATAGAAATGCCATCTCAAATCTTATTTTCTTTTTTCCAATGTGCATTTCACAAATAACTTGTATTAAAATTATGTTTTACAGAGTAGAAATAGAAAACAAATACCCCTGGTAATTTAAATAGGCATTTGCATAACATGACTAGAACACTTTAGAAAAATGCACAGCATCAGAAAATATGAGTTCAAAAACACTTAAATACAAGTGATTTTAATAAGTCTAATATGAAAAATGCCTTTTAGCTGTATTAATTAGTGAATTAAAATGTGTTGATCTTGGAATATTTTCCAGCTAACAGGTTTGGGGATTTGCAGAGATTTTTTTTTTCTTTCTGGTTGTAAGAGAATTGTTTGCTGTTCATTAAACAGCACCACGGGGCCGTCTTGGAGGTGTTTCTGTAGATATCTGAAGGCTGGGAACTCGGGCTCATGGCACAGGCCAGAGAAATCCAACCACATGGAGGGGCAGAGAAGTAAATGTCACAGATCTGGGGGTGGGGGGGTCCCAGGCCTGACCCACTTAGGTGCAGAATGGGGCCAGCTGTGTCCTGAGTGTCAACCCTGGGCAGCGCCTGGGCTTCGCAGTCCCTCTGGGAAAGAAAGGAAACAGCTCCTCCCCTGAGGCCTGGGTATGGGCCTGACCCGCTTTCTGCCTCCCCCTGAGGATGCTGGAAGTTCGAACAGAATCATCCCCTCTCTTCCTTCTCTGAAAGGGGTTAACTTGTGTATCCACCCTTTGGGGACTGATGGCAAAATAAAACACATGCTGTAAAGCCCTATTTTTCCCATGGGCTTCCTCATGCACTAATGTAAATGATTCTTCTTTTTCTGGGTTGTTTCCCTGCTTTTCACAGTAGGTCATCACTTGGTGGGTTCTGTGAAAACACCTGTCCTTATGGCCACGAAGCCTGAGATGAAAAGCGCCAAAGTCAGATCGCATGCAGATGGGTTTTTCTTCCCATGGAGGTGTACGCCGCCACTTACAGATCCAGGCTCTATGCGGTGATTGCTCGTCAAAAACGAAGAAGATGTATATTTATTTCTGCAATTTAGTTGGAATACCCTTCTGAGAACCTGCAGTAGAGGCGCCTTCCGCGCACAGCTTCTGAGTTGTTAAAATTTTCATTCAAGGTCCCCAGGAGCCGATGTATTAAAACACATCGCTGCTTCCTCGCATCATCAAAACTCCCCTGCTTGCTGCTCTTCTGCCCCGAGAATAGGCTGGAAAAATGAGAGCCTGGGGCATTCCCAGGCAGATGAGGGCCCAGCAAGGCCAGTGCTGGCACAGATGGCCTCAGGCCAAGCCCCTGGGGCCCCCACCCTCCTGCTCTGCAAAACATGCCACCAACCAGTTCCCCTGACTACAAAGGTATGAGGGAAATCGGACTGTCAAGGTTAGGCTCATGAATCCAACCTTGCTACTTGGCAGAAGGGGAAGCTGAGGCCCAGAGGGAAAGCAGCTTACCCGGAGTCACATAGAAATCAAGCCCTCGGTCTCCAGGCCTAGCCCCCTTTTATGAATGCATGGCTGAGCCACCTTCTAGGAGAGGTGCCTACTTTGGAAAGAAGCTTGTAGCTTTTGAGTAGTTTTAGGTTGGCAAAAGAGCTATAAAGACAAGACACTGAGAACCGGTACAAGTGCATAGTAGGGCACGGTCCATGTTGTCCAGCCCCATGCTGCTGTGGTCCAGCTGCCATTAACGAGGAGCCAGGGTAGATACGTTACTAACTAAAGCCTATGCTTCATTTGGGTTTCCTTGGCTTTTACCTGATGCCCTGCTCCTGTCCCAGAGTCCCTTCCAGGACACTGTATTACATCTAGCGGACCTGTGTTCCTAGCACCTTCTAGACTGTAATGGTTTTCAGGCTTGCCCTTGTCTTACTGACGTTGACCAATCGGAGGAACACTGTCAGGCTTTCTGTAGGATGTCCCCCGATCTAGGGCTGTGTGATGTTTTTCTCATGGTGAGACTGGGGTGCTGAGTTTTTCGAGACAGACCACAGAGGTAAAAGGCCCTTCTCATCATTCTATACCATCAGTGTGACTTGCTGGAGTTGGTACTGACCTTGACCACTCGGCCAAAGTGAGGTTTCTTGACAGGAAAGGGGTTCTTATCATCCCTCTGTCCACATTGTATGTGCTGTGGGAGGAAGCTGCTGTGCAGCTCATACTGAAAGAACGGGGGTGTCATCTGCTCCCTTTGAGGACAGAATATCTAGATAATTTACTTGAAATTCTTCTGCACAGGAGATTTGTCTCTTCTCACCCACTTGCTTACTTTTTATTCATTTTATTATATCATTATGGATTAATGGGTGTTTGTCCTCTACTTAAGGCTGCAAGCTAATACTATATTTTTGTTTTTGTTGCTCAAACTGTCCCAGTTTGGGCCATTGGGTACCTTTTAGTGAGCTCCTGTGTCCTTTTGAGAACCCCCAATGTTCGTGTGTGTGTGTGTGTGTGTGTGCATTTTGAGCATGTCCTACTTTCTGCCTTTACAAGATTGTCCAGGCTAGCCAAGGTAATGGCACACCTGTAATCCCAGCATTCTGGGAGGCTGAGGCAGAAGGATCACAAGTTTGAGCCTAGTCTGGGAAACTTTACAATTTGGCAAGACTTGCTAGGCCTGGTGGCATATACCTCTAATCCCAGCACTTGGGAGGCTGAAGCAGGAGGATCACTGTGAGTTTGAAGCCAGCCTCAGCTACAAAGTGATCTCAAGCCCAGCCTGAACTGCATAGCAAGACCTTGTCTCAAAAAAAAAAAAAAAAAAAAAAAAAAAAAAAACTTGGCAAGACTTTGTCGCAAGACAAAAAGTTTAAAAAGGGAGCTGGAGATGTAGCTCAGTGTAAAAGCCTTGGGCTCAATGCCCAGTACCCCCCCACACACACACACATACACACAATAAAATAAAAGATGCTTGGAGTTCTAGAACCAAACATTTCTCCAAAGAATGCTGGCTCCTATTTTGAATTAGAAACCAGTATCTGGGTGGTAGGTGTGTTCACTGTTACTGGGATGTCATTGTTTCTAGGCTCTCTCAGCCGACAGAGCACAGAAGTATATGTGTGTATACTAACACCTGCAGCATTCATGTCACGCTAAATGGGAGCACACACTGATACCCCAACTCCACCCCAGGACTCCCCGCCAATGTCCTTTTGTTTGCTTGCCGAGTGCCCCCTTTCCAAGTGGAAGGAATCAGGCCCTCAGATGGCTTTTCCTGTCCCTATCACTCAGGCCTTGCTGCCACCACCAGCCTGCTGCTTCCCACAGTCAGCCACAAAGCCCTCATGGTCCTGTCCTGTCTCCAAAGCACATGATGACTTTTAAGGCCCTCTTCAGAGCTGGCCCTCAAAATGGAAGGGCCAGGTAACTGGCACCCCAGGAACAGCTCTCACGAGGAACTGGCAGGAATTAAGGTCAGATTTCGTTGCTTCAGGGCTCACTCTATGGTGTTCACTCTGGCGCTTCAGAGTGTTCTCAGGGTGGGAGCTCAGAGCCCTGGGCACCTGCAGACCAGGCACGGGGCTGGGCTCTCTCCCCATGCTCACTGAGGTGCCTCCCATGTCTACCATCACCCCACATCCTTGTCCTGGGGTCTACTATAGGGAGCCTAAACCAAAACTCCATCTAGTTAGGCATGGGAGAACACGCCTGTAATCCCAGCCGGGAGGCCAAGGAAGGAGGATGGCCAATGTGAGCCCAGCCTGGGCAACTTAGAGATCTGATAAGACCCTGTGTCAAAATAAAAATAAAAGGGGTCGGGGTCTAGGAATGTAGTTCAGTGGAAAGGCCCTGAGTTCAATCCCCAATACTGAAAAATAAAAAGATCCAAACACACGAACTAGCACTTTCCTATTTGCTCTCCAGGAAGCCAGGCTGCCTGGGGCCTATGCTGAGCGCCACGCACAGAGGGTAACAGGACAGTGTCTCAGCCAACAGCCGTCAGTGACCACAGGCAGCAGAAAGTGGCCACCAGGCCTTCATCTCCAGTACTTAGGCTCCAGGTGGGTCCCGGGGTGACAGGAGGGTAGAGGTGGGCATTCGGAGGTAAAGAAGTAATTTAAGTCACTGACATTTCTGCATGCTCCATTGGAGAGCTGCTTAGGGTGCCACCGAGCTCCAAGGTCCACCTGGACCAATCCTGAGGAGGAAGGAGAGGCCCCGTGTAGGAGACCGTTTCAAAGCCACCTTTCCCCACTGCAGGAAGGCGAGCCCTGCACTTGTCAGCTGTAAGTAGATGATCCGAGGCAAGGTGCCGAGAGAGATCCTGGCATCTGAGCTGCATCTGCCCAGCGTCTCCGTGACGTCTCCAGGAAGGCACCATCCGTCAGAGGGACGCGCCTGTGTCCCATGAAGGGCACCAGCCGACAGTCGGCTGATAGATCTAGGTGTGCCCATATGGCACGGCGCGCCGGCTGCACCCCCTTCCCTCCCCAAAAAGATGAACTGTGTTTGTCAGCAAGTTCCCCAGAGCCTGCAAACAAACAGCCTCTGACTCATCCATACCTCTGCCACCATGCCCGTCAGGGGCCACCAGCTGCACAGCCCTGTGCCCTTTGCTGCCTGGGCTGGCTGGCCCCACCCAGGACCCCCTATGCTGGCCTCTGTCTAGAAAGTCCTCACACATATATGTGCACACACACACACACACACACACACACATCCATTCCAGTCCACCCTAAAATTCCCCTTCTGCTTTCAATGGTCTTTTTCCTGCCCAGATAATTGGCCTTTCTGTCTAGCTCCAGCCCCTTGCCTTGCCCCAGCCTCTGTGTCCCCTCCCAAGGGATCTGACTCCCACATTTGTCCATTTGTCCTCAGGGTCCTCCTGGAGGCTGATGTGGGCTTGTGTGAAATTCCATGTTGACTTTAGGAGGCTCCAGAGGTGTCCTGACTACCAGTCTGTCCTCATGAACTGGATTAGAGGGCCCTTAACAGATAATACCTGGAATCTTCTCCGTTTGCCCGACACTGAGCAATTAGGAGTGAGGTCTTAAGAGATAAGGGAAACCTCGATGCCTCAGCCAAGAGCTCAAAGGGTGGTTCCATTAGGCTTTCGAAACAGCACCCGAGCAGGCATGGAGTGATTGCTTCAGCCTCGGCCTTGAGCCATGAGGCACTCGGAGAAACCTTTTCATATCGGGATAAGACCTAGGTAGCTCTTAATCCCTTAATTCTACCAGTTGGCCAGGAGCTAGAATTGGTTGTAGAACTTGAGGGAGGGAGAGGGGAAAAACCAACAGAGGAATTTAAAACTCTTCAAAGCTGGGCCTAGACCCCTCCTTTTTTCCCCTGGACCCAGACAGGGAGCCGGCCAGCAGGGCAGGTTGGAATGGGGAAACTCGTCTTCTCTTCGCTGAGATGAGTCCAGGCTGGGGGAGAGTCGGAGTGGGGCCTCTAAGGACCTTGATGACCACTAATCATAGGGTCAGAGCCAAGCTAGGGGCACAAGAAGGTCTTTAGCAAGGAAATCCCTTGTCCCCGGGTGTGACACGGTAGGGGCTTCACCCCAGCTGTCCCCCCAGAGAGTAGGAAGCCACAGCACCTTTGTCACTGCTGCCTCCTCCCACGGTGTGAAGGGTTTCTAGAGCATCTCTGGAGGGTCACCGGCCAGGCAGAGGGCAGCAAGAGTCCCTTACATCTGCCCCTGGGACTGCCACCCCTCTCCAGCACAACCCACAAGAAGCCCCCTCCCCACCACCTGGAAGCTTGGCCCTGAGCGTCAAAGGTCTCCTTCCAAAACAAGATAGGCAGGTGGGGGCAGCCAGAGGTCTCCACAGAGAGGCTGTGACTCCCACAAGAGCCCTACCAGTGAGCAGGCCAGGAGCAGACCAGAAGCTGTGCCTCATGACATGCATTCACCCTGTCACTCAGCAGGCCTGAGTTGGGCTCCACTGACCACGAGAGGGACAAGCTTTGGTCCCCACCTGCAAGGAACCCACAGAAGAGCAGGGACATGGAGGCAGAACTGCCAGTGAGGAAGTAGCACAATGGTGCAAGAACCTGCACAGTGCCCAGGGGGCTGCAGGGGACCGCCAGGCTCTCCGGAGTGGGGTGGCCTTGAGCTCAGTCCTGCTGGTATACAGAAGCTGCTGCCAGGGGAATTTATTTCATGATTGGTCTTCAGCCTTTGCCTCCACCCTGCAGGAGCCCTGGGTCAGGCTGGTGAGAACAGGATCTGGAAAAGACAGAGTCAGACTCTGCCCCTGGCCACCCTTCAGATTATGCTTCTGCCCAAACATGGTAAGGCAGAGGCTCAAAAGGAAGAGGCTAAATTTGAGTCTAGGGGCTCCCAGCCCAGCAGAACCCACCTGCCCCAGGGAAGGACCCTACAACCAGAGGACAGCAGGACACACAATGATCTGGCGTGATGGATAAGGAAATGATATCCAGAGGGTAGACCTGGTGGCAAAGGAGACCAGGGGACATCACCATCAGCTGTGCCTTGTGACCGCATGCCCTGGGCCCCTGAGAGGTATTTGGTAAATAGATTTTTTTTTAAGTAATACAATTATTTTTCAAGCTGGGCTCTTTTAGTTGCAAACAATACAATTCCAATATGAACTGCCTTAAGAATTAAAGGATAGGAGATAAGGAGGCTCAGAGTCCTAAAAATATCCAAAGTAGATCTAGAATAGCTTCAGGTATGGCTTGATCTAGGCTTTGACTTAGACGTATCTTCATACCTCTGTGCAACTTCACCCTTGGCTCAAGATCTCCCAATGCAAAGACATGCCAGATCTGCTCAGTCACCTTCAGGAAAGTCCAGAAATTCAAAAGGCTCCAGTCAAATTTCTTGGACTGCCTCTTGGCACACATGTGGGGGTGGCCAAGAATCCCTGAATCAAGTGCTGTGACCAAGGAGACAAAATTCCAAGCCTGAACAAGATATCCCAAGCTCAGGAGTGGGTGAACCTCTCAGAAGTGCAAAGACTGTAAAACTTTAGGAAGTTGGCCTAAAAGAAGAAGCTAAGAACCCTTGCCAAAGAAAGCTAAAAAGGGACTGAGCAGGCCAAACCCCTCCAGCACAGGGAGCTGGCAGATCCAGGATGGGGGGCTCCCCCTGTGTGGACTCCAGAAGGGAAGCTCTTACCCACAGGAGCAACAGGTCAGCCCAAACCCTCCAAGGGTCTGCTGCTCAGTGCCTCGACCTCTATTTCCCAACCACACCCCCTTCTCCCCCTCCAGACACGCCCCACCCCCAACCCTACGCACCCTGGTCCCGGTCCCTGGGGCCCTATAAGAACAGCAGCTGTCCCCTGTGCTGGATATTGATTTAATTTCTGTTTACTTCCCTTGTAAGCTTAATTTGCTGTGTTAATAGCATCTTAATCCACTTGCCCATTGTGAGGGGCTGATAATACGATATTTTTGTGCAGCGGCAGTGACATTTCCCTGCATCCTGGTCCTTTGGTGAGTGGGGCCAGGTGTCATCCCCAGACTGTTTTCCTTTTCTGCATCCATGTGTCAGTCACTGGCAGTCCCCTCCAGTGGGGGACACCACTCCCTCCTCTCCAGGCAGCATTAAGGCCATCAGAGCAGAGTGCCCCTGGCTCAGGCCTACTCTGGGACTTCCAGAAAAAGAGGTCTGCTCCTTGAGGCTGGGGGAGAGTGGTCTTGGGGACCCTGGGGATGGCCTTCTTCAGGTGTGGCCTCCTGCTGGGGTCAGCCTTTAAGATCAAAGACAGAACCAAGCCAGACTATTTGAGGGGCTCCAGAAAATCTTAGCTAAATCTGATTGCTGTACCAGGGACTAAAGGCCCTGATATATAGATTGGTGTCCTTGTGCCAATTCTGTATCCACCTCAGGGATGTGACAGACTGTGCCTTTCACCAAGCCACCTACCTGACACCAGTGTGTCACCCTGAGGGGCGCAGGCCCCAGACAGGGACTCATGATGGACAGAACTGGACATGTGCTGCCAGCCTGCAGCCCCTGAGGTAGGGCAAGAGGGGTTGCCTCACAATAGGAGCCACAGGTTCTGCACCCTGAAAGCGGCAGGAGGCAGTGCCACCAAACCTGGTATCGGCCCTGGACCCAAAGATGGCCTGGGACTGCAGAGAACGGGTGTTCATTCCTGGAGAGTGAGCCACAGCCAGGGCAGACCCTCTATGGAGAAAGGACGTGGCTTCCAAGAAGCATCACAGTCAGGGAGTGAACACATGCAGAGAACACGGGAAAGGATAAGATCAGAGGACAGAAGAGGGCGTCGGGGAGGGGAGGGGAGGGGTGAGACAGGGAAGGAGGGAGGAGGAGCAGAAGAAGAGGAAGCAGGAGGAGAACGGCAGGGGGTGGTGAGGAAGAGGGAGGGAAGGGAAGGGGGAGGGGGAGGAAGGGGAAGGGGAGCAGTGGAGGTGAGGAGAAGGGGGAGGGGAAGCACCCCTGCACCTTTGGTGGGCTCCAGGCACCAGCCCAAAAGCTCTGCTTCTGTTGTTCTATTTAGTTCTCCTAACCACTCTGTTGTTTTTCTCTTTTTATGGAAAAGACAACCGAGGCTTAAAGGCGTAAGTAGATTGCCCAGGGCCACACAGCTAGAAAAAAACCGAGAGAGCCAAGATTTGTGTCCAGGAGATCTGACCCTAGATCTTGTATTCTAAAGCTAAAACACAGTAAGAGAAGGTCACTGGGGAACAGAGGCCACGAGACAGCAGAGACCATGGGGCAGTGAAAGTCACACGACAGCAGAAGCCACGGGAACAGAGAGGGCTGGGGCATCAGGACAGAGCGAGGCAGAGCCGCGTTGCCACAGAAGACTAGACTGAGAGTTCCCTGAGCCACAGCTGGGTCCTCGGCTCTGCCCGCAGCTGCCACGGCCCTTCCTGTGCCTCCCCGTCCTGCCTGACAGCGAGAAACCGAGCACGCTTTATCTTACACGCTGAAAGAGCCAAGGCCACCCAGAACCCTTCTCCGGTTGGTTGTCTGTCCCCAGCCCCCAAGCACAGCAGCAATAACCTCTTCTCTCTGTCCCCCCACTGCCCACCAAAGCTGCCTGTGGCCTCTGGTCAGCTCTTGGCGACAACTAGAGATCCTTGTAGAGGAAAAGTCAGATACAGATCTCCATGTCCCCATGTGGTTGTGATTTCCTAGGCTGTGGGTGTGTGCATGCACACACGTCACACATGTGTGCAAAGACCCAGACACACACACTCCCTTCTGCTCTCCAGGGAGTCAGAGTCTGAGCCCTGCAGGCAGTGGTGTCCCCAGGGGTGTGTGTTACTGCTCACTGAGAGTCACGAAGCCTGTAATGGCCCTGGGCATTTCTCGGGATTAATGGCCAGCAGGGTTAATAGCCCTTGGCGACACCCTGGGCCATTAGGCACCAGGAAGCCCACACCTCAGTGGCTGCTACTTAAGTGGAAGACATTAGATGGCAATGGTGTCAGATAGGAGGGGCTTCCTGGGACAGCACACAGTTGGCAAACATCAGCAGTCAGGTCCTGGTACCAGAGTTGTGGCCACAGGTGGGGGCAGCAAGTGCCAAGCCCCTTCCCTCCACATTCTGGAGGATTCTGCTAGGCTTGAAGTCACTTTTCTTATGGAGCTCTGGAGCGTGTATCTGTGTGTGTGTGTGTAAGAGTCTGTGTGTATGTCAATGCACCTATATGTGTGTGTGTCTGCATCAGTTGTGCCACTGTCTCTGTGTGTGTACATGTAAATGCCTGAGTATCTGTTTCTGTATCTGTGTACCTATGTGTATCTCTGCATACTCATGTCTGTCTGCATCTCACTGCTTCGATGTGTCTCTGTGGATCTGTGCATGTTTCTGTGTGTGCATGTGTGTACCTGCACGTGTATCTGTGTGTCCTTTTGTGTCTGTGTGTCTCTGTGCCTGTGTGTGCATCTGTCCTAGTCACTTTCCCATCGCTGGGACATAATGCCTGACACCTGAAACTTAAAGCAGGAGAGAGAGATTCGGCTCAGAATGCCAGGGGTTCAGTCCATGGTTGGCTGACTCCAAGGCAGAAAAAGCATGATGGAAGAAAGCTGTTCACTGCATGGTGGCCAGGAAGCAGAGAGAGGGGAGCCAGGGACCAGAACATTCCCTTCCAAGTCACACCCTCAGTGACCAGCCCTTCCTTCCCCAAGCCCTGACTCCAAATGGGGGAAGTTTGGAGGATACTTCAGGACTAAACCATGGCAGCATCTCTTTGTGTTTATGTCTGTGTGTGCAGGTGTGTGTGTGTGTGTCAGTCTGTGTGTGAGTGCATGTGTGACTGCATATGTACATGTGCATGTGCTTGAATAAGGCCTCCAGGCTTAACCCTGCAATACCAGTGCCTCCCCGTTCTGCCTAATGAAGGAAGGTCTCCTCTGCCCTCCCTTTAGCCACCCTCCCCAGCCACACCCACCTGGACCTCTCTTTCCCTTCTCCAGGACATTTCACACTTCATATATTCCGCACACCTTTCTTCCACAAATGGGAATTCCCCAGGACTCCCGTGAGGTCCTGGGACTCAGCATTTATGGGCAGGTCCTGCCCTTTAGGACACTTATAGTTTAGAGCAGAGCCATCAAAGATTGACCATGAACATCAGAAAACAAGGCATGAGATTTCCCAAAATTGTCCTTTAAAAGACAGAGCCTGCTATGTGCACAAGTCTTTGCAGCGTCTTCTGTCACATTGCCAGGCTCTGTTCTCAATTACCTGTGCCTCAACTTGAAGGAAAAGACATATTAGTCCTGTAAGTCCTCCATCGATGCTAATTTTGGATGCTTATAGAGGTCGCCTGATGGAATTGATAAAATAAAAGGCGAAGAAAATAAATGGAACAATAATCATTATTCCTGGGAGGGGGGTGATCTCAAAATTGCAGGTGCTGATGTCATTGGGAAGCAGCCTTTTAAGGATCACATAAAAAAGCAATCCTGTAAGTGGTTATTTTATTGAGAACATGGATGGCAAACGGTGCTCACGGCTTTGGCTATGTTTCTCGACAGCAGCTTTCATGGAGTCAAACAGCACTGCATGCCACAGACCACAAAGGCAGAGGCCTGAGGAAACAGCTCCCCCAATAGCACAGGCAGCAGGGTTCATGTATAGGCAAGAGCTGGCATCAGGGGACGTTCGGGGGATGAAAAAGTGTTCCTGGCAAATGCACTATCTTGCGTAATAAGTCATTTCAAATATGCATTGCAACGCAATTAATAACTGTTCTAAAGAGGGACAGCATCCTCCAAAGTGTACATACACAAGCAGGATCCCCCAACGTTGCTCTCATCGTTTCGCTGGGAAAATGGGGGCTCTTCTTGAGCTCAGGCATAAAGACACGCACAGTAATTACCCAATAAACTATTTAATTAAGAGAGTCGCATGTGCTACAAAGAAAAGTACTCGGTGCCAGGAGACCCAAGAATGCATCCCTAAAGAAGCACTGCCCGAGCTGGCGTTCAAGTAAGGAAAGGAACAGACTGGGCTGACTGGGGAGGCACACAAAGGCCCTCCAGGCAGAAAGAAGGGCAAATGCAAAGGCCCTGGGGAAGGGAGGAGCGGGGAAAACGAGGGGCCAGACCAGGGAGGGCTTCCTGGGAATTCTGGCCTCTCTTGGAGCAGGTGGGAACACTAAGTAGTTAGACACAGACAGGTGGTAGGATCTGTTCTCTTTGGATTTGTTTTTAGTGTTTTATTTTTGTTCTGTTCTGTTCTGTTCTGTTTTGTTTTGTTTTGTTTTGTTTTGTTTTGTGATAGTATCTCATTACAACACAAAATTGTCCAGGCTGGGCTTGAACTTACTACGGTCTTCCTGCCTCAGTCTCCCAGAGTGCAGGGATTATGGGTGTGTGCCACCATGCTCGGCTCTGTTGTCTACCTATTAAGGGATGCTCTTTTCTTCTTGGTACTAGGGATTCAACCTAGGGTCCTTGCCCTGAACTATAGTCTCAACTCTTTTTTTTTTTTTTAAGACAGGGATCTCTCTGAGTTACTAAGTTGCCTGGGCTGGACTCAAACTTGGCATCCTCCTGTGTCAGCCTCCCAAAGTGCTAGGATCACAGACATGTGCCACCGTGCTCTGGTGAAGAGACCCTCTTAACATATCCCGCACACATCATGATCTTTCTCTCATGATTTGTGCCCTGGGGTCCCAGCAACTTTCACCCTGTGGTGTCATTTCTGTCACTGTCCCATTTATGCTTTCCTGAAAACTGGGCTCAATTCCCCATGGCCAGAGACCTTTCTTCTCACAACAGAACCAAACATGCTTTGGGTGCTCAGAAAAGACTGGTTCTGTCTCCGTGTTGGAGTTTGGAGCGAAGGCGGACACTGCCAGGCTGGGGGGAACACTTACCTCTTCATCACCTCCTGATGGATAAAGGACAAGGCCCCCTGGTTTCCCTCCACAGGGCAGCATCTGCTCTAGGTGGGTGTGTGGGTGGGGGTGGCTGGGCAGTCTGGGCGGGCTGCTTTCCACACCCCCAGACCGCCACAGGCAGAAGAGTCCCCACGTGCACTGCAGACACTCCAGCCCCAGACTTTCATCACAGAGTCATACAGCTTACAGGGTTGGCCTCTAACACTGCATAAGGAAAAATTAGCAACCGATCACATTTCCTCTGAACATCCCTTAGGAAGGTGTCACCCTGGCGACTGGCCTGCCGCTCCTTCTGCGTTCAGCACAAGCCAGCATTTGGGACAGATCGCTGGCCCTTGCATTAAACACCCGATGAGGTCAGTGGCTTATGTTTAAGGGTATGTTGCATGAAAAATATGTCCTGCCCATGTTTCTCTAAAATGGATATCTCCTCGTGCTCCATCAGATGCTCACACTGTGGGAGGGGTGTGGGAAGCGGTGCTCCCTGGGGGCGCCAGATTTTCAGACCTGTCGCACACTCAGCCCCCCCAAGAGGAAGCACAGCACAGTTTGAACTGTCACTGGTGTGGCTCTGTCCCTCTGCCATGAATCCTAAAGTGATCTTTACAGAGGGCTCCATGAAGCCCTCTGCTCCGGCCATTGATTAGGATTTGCATGAAGTAGGACTGAGACTCAGGCCTGAGAGTGTGCAGGAAGGGCCTCCAGCCCTAGTGTCAGGATCCAAAGTCAAGGCTCAGTCCCAGGCAGGGTTCCTGGGCACACAGGGTGTAGATTCTCTGGCCACCTTGGGTGCGGGGCTTCAAGTGCCAACAGAGCAGGATGTGCTTGAAGGGAAGGGAAGGAAATTCCCCTTGCTCCGTTCCAGCCAGGCTCCTGGCAAACCCCGCCAAGAGCGTCTCCTCTGGAGAGCCAGCCGCCTGAGCCCCGCAAGTCTCTGGGCTTTGTGTGACTGTTGTGAAACCGGAAATATTACCTTGCCTTTTATTTACATTTTCTGATGATGAAACCAGCCTTAAAAATGCTCCACACCCTAGCAGAAGGGGGATATGGTACAACTCGGGCACAGTTGGGGAGGACAGAGGGCCCCACATCACCTCATCTCTCCTTTCTGCTTAAATATTATGCCACATCCTGATTAATACCAGACCAATAAAATCATCTCCGCAATCTGGTTAGAGGCTTTTGTCTTCCCAGATGGCCTGCAATGTTAATGTGTGACAATTTCAACAATGAACTAGGACTGTTTTATGGAACCAACATTTGTTCCACTGCTTTTTTTTTTAGACTCAGAATTTTGACACAGATGGTACAAATTACTCAAAAAAACAGAAATGTTCATTTAGAAGGCTTAAATATGTGGTTTTACTCAGGCCATCAGAATATTTTACATTTGCAATTCAGTAAATTTACTAACAACCCTGCTATAATTAAGGTCTGTTAAAAAAAATCCCCTTTCTCCAGCTTTTTATATCTATAGAGTTTCATTAAAGCCAGAGAAAATATATTATTATTTATTCTAGTTGTGCGATGTTCTTATTTCCTAGTGACATACATTGTTCGCCTCCGCTTTGCGTTTCCTTCCCAGCTTCTAACTGCTCCCGAGCACGGAAGAGGAAGAGGGTCGGTGGAGTGGGCTGCTCCCTGTTCTCCCACGAGCAGGTTTAAGCTCCGAGTCATTTGTGCCAGTTGCTACAGCCATGACATCTGCCAGAACCTCCTCCTGCAAAGGAGGGCGACCGTGTCTCCTTGAACCTCGAATTTACCCGCTCTGCAAGGGCAGATCTCAAAGCTCCAGCCCTTGCATAGGCAAAAATCCATTCTTTGCTTCCAGACAGCCCCAGGTCTCTCTTGCGATATCAGAAGATAGCACCAGTATTGTTACAATCACCTGACATTTGTTCTATTAACAAGAACTGTGCAAAACTCTGCTCAGGAAACCTCCTCATTTAATTACCCCAGCAGCCCTAAGAGGGATAAGATGGAGTATATCTTGGTGTTACTTACAAAGAAGTTGAGGCTCAGAGAGAATAAATGATGGTCAAGATCTCAAGGTAACCTAGAGCGGCAAGATGAATAAGAACTATGCAAATAAAAATGAGTATTTTGTAAGTGCTAAATCCATGCTAGGCCCTGTATAGCTTTTCTATGTATTATCTCATTTAATCCTCCCTTGAAAACTCTGGAGCTTGAGGCTTAGCAAAGTTAGAAGCTAAGTTATGAAGCTTGTTCAAGGTAGAGGCAGCCAGCTGGACTGAGAATCTGATACCTTGACCAGCAATGAGGGGCAAAGAAGAGAAAATTGTGAAGAATTTAAGGAAACAAAGGAAACCCAGACTGCCTGCTGCTCTGGCTTCAGGAGAACACCACAACGCCACTGAAGGGGAAGTTGGTGACCTCTGAGAACCGTCACTCCTGCAAGGTCATTTAGGAAGGAAGGGGCCTGCTATAACCTCAGCACTCAGCAAGGGGCTCAGCCCCTCTGCCTTTCTTGAAGCTGCTAACTACAACCTCATACACTGGGCTGCACAGGAGAACTGGGCCACTGATGACTAGAGAGTGGGGACTTGGTCTCCCACCCCTCTTCTCCCCCAACCCCAGCCCCCAGAGCCTGGAACTGTCAAGCACACAGCAAATCCTGAACACCAAGGAGAATCTATTGCAATATGAAAGGCACAGGCATTGTTTTTTTGACGTGCTTAGAGCCCCAGTGCAGTCAAAAGAAGAGACCTCGGAGGCTGCATGCCATGGTGTGTGCCTGTAATCCTAGCACTCTGAGAGGCTGAGGCGGGAGAATTGCAAGTTCAAACCCAGCCACGGGCAATTTAAGAAACTCAGCAAGATCCTGTCTCAAAACTTCAGATTAGAAAAGACTGGAGGAGAGGGGATATAGCTTAATGTACAAGCCCTGGGTTCAGTCCCTAGTACCTATGGGAGAAAAGTAAAACAGCAGCTCTCAGAAGCCAGAGAGATTATGTTATTCTGGTTTATGCCTATGTGGTTGTTGATATGTTTCCATTGTTTTGTCTTTAAAATTAAAAAAAACAAAAGAGGAAGATGAAGAAGAAGCCAGAGAGAGCTCTCCAGGGCCCAGGGGTGGGGGTGAGTGACAGGACTTGAATGTTTACCCTCTCTCAGGTGGGCTTTGGGACGGAATGGTTTTGGGCAAATGTCACCTGTTGGATTTGCCATCGTTGCTACAATTATTCTTTTGGAAAGCAGCGAACTCACCAGGGTGATCGCAGCTGTACCTTCCTGCTCCCAGGGTGTCTCTCTGTGTGCTGAGCCTTGTTCTGGGGGTTCCTGCAGCTTCTCTTGTCCATCCAACAGAACCCTCCAGCCGAGCAAACACACCTCGGCTGCACTGATTTCACTGATGTCGACTCAAGGGAAGCTGCACCTACCACACAGAACCTCAGCGGAACGGAGAGTCCTGTTGTTTCTTCCTGCCCGCAACCTGGGGAACCGTCTGCTTAGATATTACTTCTAATATTCTTTTCCAGTAATAATGGTGATAACAAAGATAACATCAACACCCCGCTTGTGGTTTCCCTGACCAGAAATTTTAGGGTTTGCTTTATCCACCGGGTGCCATCTGATTCTATTTCTGTCCTGGTTCCTGCTGACCAGTTATATAAACAAATCATTTATTTCCACTTAAGAGTTAAAAAAAAAAACAAAACAGAACGTATCAGCCTTGTTGTCCTCCGCTGATCCTTGCCGTAAGTACCATGCATTTATGTGTGAGGCTTCAATTCGCTAGTGTGTTCTATTAGCACTGCCAACAGAAAGTGCATTCTGAGTTTTTAAATGTTGTTTCCATTAAAATCAATCACTCCTTGCAATTAAGCCAATAGTCTCACCATTTTGGCTGTTATGAGCTAAAGCATCCTAAATATATTGACAGCTGTCTTCGATAGGATGTCACAAATGGGGGTGGAGGGAGCAGGCCTAAGAATAAATGTCACCAAAGAGAGCAAAGAAGGGCCTCTTGCCGAAATGCACCTCATTTTCATACTCCGGCAGGCATTTGGTACACTTTTTTTTTTTTTTGCAGTGGCAACATACAGTAATCAATGTTTTGCATATTACAATCAATAACACACTTAAATGTTTAAGTTTTGCATTCTTTTGCAATAAATATTGATATATTACAAACTCTGTAAAAACTGTTCATTGGACTTTTTGTTTGCACTGTGTACTGTATCATTCAGCAAATAAGTGAGCTAAATATTGTTTGTTACAAAACAGATGTCAAATAAAATTATGCCATATGTGCTATTAAACACTTTTCTTATTTTTTTTTCCCCAGCAAAACCCAAGACTTAGTTTCAGAAGTGAATGTATTTGGCTTTTCAAGGATTTGAAGCATGAAAGCAACATCTTTGAAATATTTTTAAACCTGCTGGCTTTGTGTAATCCAGTCTTGTGAGCTAATTCTCCATGTTGTCATAGATTTAAAATTTAAAATATAGATAGATAGAGACATAGATACATACACAAATATCTAGGGGTTCAGATTAATCCGGTATTGCAAAAGAAAGAGAGAAAAACCTTGGGCAAAAGGGATTTAAATATAAAACAATACAAATATCAATAAAGAGACAGGAAGTTAGGAGAGTTTCTTTTTAAATCATTAGAAGAAGGTGGGAGAGAAAACTAAGAAGAAAAAAATGATCCTGAAGAGTGAAAGTTAGGCCTCTTTAGAGATCGTGGGGATGATTCCAGTGGCAGGGAGAGAAGCCATGAGGTCCAGACCACCCCCAAGGGACACTTACATAGGCTGGAATGAAGGCACAGGAAGAAGGAGCTGTCTAGACACTTGCTAGCTCTAACAGCGAAGTTCAAGGCCAGGGAAGGAGACGGAGGTGGGCACAGGAACATTATTCCCAGGCTGTCCCGACCAGCATGTACCACCCACACCCAGCAAGCCCGGGCTGGGCCCCGCAGGGGTCCCCTCTACCCCAGCCTTGTCAGAGCGTTTGCACTAGATGGATGGATCTCTCAGCCCGGGGAAGTGTGAAATGTGAAACAGAACGAACAGAATGCAAGAAACATGTTGCTAAGAGCCACAGAGTGAAACAAAATCTGGAGACCCGGCACACTGGCACTGGCACCCAGGGTCTTCACCCATAGATGAGATACGAGGAGGTAGGGAAGCAGCAAGGCCGAGGGCGGACCCAGAGGCAGGCCAGAGCTCCTCATGCACATCTTCGAAAGACCCCCATGCCCTCTGACATCTGCCTCCACCAGGGCCTGGAGGCTGAGACCACAGCACCCCGGGCATGCAGAGTCCCCTTTCTGCCTGAGATGTCCCATGGAAACTAAAAGCACCCTGATGCCCTGCTTCATCAGAAGAGGGCCACAGGGACAGCAGCTTCTGCGTCCCTTCCCAGCTGGAACATCCTGTGCAGGCACCATGGTGTCTCCTCCCCAGTCCAGCCCTTTCAGGGAGTCCGCACCACAGGCCTCCTATAGCACCCACATAGGCAGCCTGAGTATTCAGCGTTCATGTCTTTGAGCTCTTCCCATCACAGAGGGACATCACTCATGCATGAACATGTCCCTTTGTCATTTCCCCTCGTGGGCCCTAAACTACTCTTTAGAAGCTACCCGCGATCATGCACCAGTGGCACACACTGATGGCCAACTCAGTACTTCATCCTGTGTTGACTCTGCCTCCTTTCTGAACCCCCTCACTGAGGCGGTGACCCCAATAAACTACCTGACCCCAGGCTCTGCATTCCAACAGAAACTCAGTCCGAGCTGCTCGCTCTCCACCTGCACCCACTCCTGACACTGTGCCCCTTCTGCTCCTCTTCATCCCTGACACAGTGTTGACATCTGGCAAGGGTCCAGGCCGCAGGCAACTCCTTTTGGCAGTTGATTGCTTAGCAGATTTTTTCTGGGTCTGATCAATCTGTTTTAACCAGGAGGTTTGCTTACTTCACTGATGATTGCTGTTGTCTTCAGGCATTCTCAGTCCTTTACAAGGGATGTCCTTCAAGGGCTAACAACTGGCCCTGTAATAGAAGCCCCAAGAACAATAATTCCTGAGTTCCCACATTCCGTGGGTGCCAGAAGTAACCACCAAAGGGCCTTGGGAGCTTTGGTCCCAGCACAGACCCCGCAGGCTAGACTCTGGACGTGGTAAAACATAACCTGTCTGTGTATGTGCCAGCCACTTCATTAGCTGGAACCCCAGTTAGCCTACACGACTTCATTCATCCATTTTCTAATCACATAGTGCTTTTTGAGACCCTGTTGTGTGCCCGGGGCCAAGTCTGAATAGCAAGAAAGTAGATTTCCTGGTCACAGTGGACCTGAGGTAAGTGACAAAGTACTGTCCTCAATCCTTACTCCAGAGTTGGAGTTGTAAGGGAGGACAAGTCACAGAGGCCTGCTGTGCCCAGGACAGCAACAGGGCTAAAATGTGTCCAAGTGCAAGAAGGCTGTGGGCAGGCAGTGGAAGGCAGGGCAGCCCTGAGCAAAGGGAGGTTCCTGGGGTCTGTCAAGAACCAGGTCTGTGAGTCCCAGTCCCAGCCAGATCCTCCCAGGGCAATATGGGAAGCAGAAACCAACCCCCAGGCTACACTCTCATGCTTTTGTGGGTGTTTTACCAGTCACCTCAGGATCCTGTGGCTCTGTTCACCTGTGCATTGGGCCTGCCTTTCCCATGGGACTGCAGGTTAAAAGTCCATGAGGGAGGGTGACATCTGAGATACATCTCTTGGTATCTCCCAGAGTGACCAGGGCCATCCATGTCACGGAGGGCTCAGGGGACAGGGAGGGGATAAAGGGACCCACAGAGACATGCTGGGATCAGGAGGGGAGGTCCCCCCAAGGGGTGAAGAAGTTGGCCCTGCAGGAAGTGGAGGCCCCATGAGAAAGGACACAGAGGGATCTGGGGGACAGGAGAGTGCAGTACAGGGGTCCTGCCCCCCCTGCACTGTCCCCCACCAGGCACCTCTTTGGACCCCCTGGAATTTTCATCCTGGGAATTGCTCTTCCTGTGCTGGTACTAACTCTGATTTACCTAAATGAAAACCCAAATTCTTCAGCTTGGACTTCATCCGGAGGGTAAAGGGGTCAAGTCTGTTGAGCTGGGATGGTTACTGTATGAGATTTGCAATTCAGAAACCACAGCTGTGTTGACTTTATTTTTTCTTTTTCAGTTACTAGGAATTGAATACAGGGCCTTTACACGGAGCTACATTCCTGGCCCTTTTTTTAAAAAATGTTTTTTTTGTTTTGCTTTGAAACTGTGTCTCACTAAGTCACCAAGTTGCCCAGGCTGGGCTAGAACTTGCCGCTTCCCTGCTTCAGCCCCATAGAGTACGAGATTACAGGATTGCGCAATGCTGCACAGCCAAAAACATTTTCAAATCACTTAAGCATCTGGAAGCAGAAGAGGTATAAAGGTGGGGAACTAGTTTCCCCTCTTGTTCTTTGGTTTTGAGTTTTACCTGTTGCTAGAGGACAAGTCAGACAAGAGGAAGAGAGAATTGGGGCTGGTGCCACTGTTCTGGGGGCCAGAGAGAGAGGGGCGAATAAGGACAGAAACACTGAGGGGAGGCTGGAGGTGGGTGGGTCACCAGCGGTGGCTGGAATCCCAAGGGAGGCAGGAGACCGTTCGGGCTGGAGGTAGACATGTGAGTGTGTACAGTCACCTGGCAGTGACCCTGAGCTGTCACGTGATAGCTTTGCACTCAGTTTCCCCACTTGTAAAATTTCCTGGGGTTCTGAGCCTTAGTGACCTTGATCATGTAGGGTCAGTGTATGATCATTACATTAGGTTTAAGAAGTTCAAGCAGATGACAGAAATGAGAGATTGGGTCAGAGACAAGAACTATCAAGTGGTCCCCTGAGACAGGCATGGCTGTTCTCAGCTGTGGTGCCTCGGAGACTACAGAGAGCGGAGAGGACCACAGCAACCTGGACGTTAAGCATGCCACTAAGATGGGGCAGCTGCAGCGCAGGACAAGATCAGGAGCTGGGAGGACAGTAAATCCAGTGTGACTACATTTACTGGTTTATTTTTTTAAAAAATAGCTTAGAAATCTCAACTCTAAAAAATAAAGCAAATGACAACAAAGCCATAAAAACAGAGCAATTGCCAACAGTCCAAACAAAAGCCTGGATGGGCGGCTTGAGTGTACAAGCTGGGTGTCTGTAACCTGGGCTTCCAGTCCAGGATTCTGAGGAACCCCTGCTCGCCAGCTGGACCCACAGATTCAGAGCCTTGGAAGCTGGAGCCCAGTGGATTCACCGTCTGTGAGGATGCGAAAAAACAGGAACCTGGAGGGGGGCTTCTCTGCGAGCTAACAAAGAAAGATTTCTGAGGCCAGATCTCAAAATGTTAATCAGATTCACAGACATAAAACGTGACAATTTAATGGTATTCGGTGGAAACCAAAAATTCTTTAAAGTTTTAACTATCCCTACATTGAATTCTAATACTTTTTTAATTATTAGATATAAAATGCTTATAATTTTAGGGGGAAATTAGACTTGGTAATTTATATTTCTTGTTTATACAGTACAATTTGCTGATGAAAAAATGTGCTAAGCTTATTGATTCATGACCATAATTGTTTAATTATTTATCATTGCAGAATGGTATTAGCATTGCTAATAATGCAGATGTGCACAAGGGCTGAGGAGTGAGATGGAGCTTTGTTTGGGGGGTGCGGGCTCTGGGGAGGTGGCTTCTGGCTGGACAGTGGCCTACCTGGGACGTAATGCCCCGGGACCACACCTGTCTCCATGAGGATGACTGCAGAATACTCTATCTTGATAGCAGTGGAACTCTGAGGTCACATACTAGTCCCGCCTTACTGAACTCAGAGATGGCCTTGGGGACTGATTTGTGGTCTCTGTGAGGGTCCTTCCCTCCACCCACAGCCTGGCTTATATACCCACTCACCCTACATGACCCACTGACATGCACAGGGCCCAAGAAAACTCAGTGGGAGCCAGGGACACAGATCCCAAAAGGAGTCAATGGAAGGTTCTAGCATCACTAAAAATTGCCTTAGCTAAGCATCCATGCTTACAGTGATTATTAAATCCAAAGTGAGGTACAAAAGCAAATGAAGTCAAAGGTGATATAAAATCCTGTCTCCAGCACCTGAGCTCAGAACTGCAGCTCATAGGTAGCAAACTGATCACTTGATTTTTTCCTTTTTTGTACTAAAGATTGAACCCAGGGCCTTAGCACTGAGCTATATCCCCAAGCCTTTTGTCATTTTTTTGGGGGGGACAGGGTCTTGCTAAGTTGCTAAGTTGTTAAGTTATCTGGGCTGACCTCAAACTTGCAATCCCCCTGCCTCAGCCTCCCAGAGAACTGCAATTACAGATGCGTGGCACCATGGCCAGCTTCATATGACTTTTTAAAGAAGGGGCACAGATAATCTTTCACAGCCAGCAGGAGAGTCAGGTGGAGATGTGTAGCAAATATGAGCCTGCAGCTTGGAAGGGAGAGCTGAACTGGAGATGGGTTGTCAGCACAGGCGTGCATTGTAGACTGAATATTGGACTCCATTCCTCAGTCTGCTATAAGGGAATTCTCTAGCCAAGTGCTTCCTCCAGGTGGCCAAGAACACCCCCTCATCCCAAGGGTCAGCACGAACTCCACTGGGGAGATGCAGCAGACACAATGGACAAAGAAGCTTAGCATGTCTTGCTCTCTTGAGCTCTGGCATTGGCTATTGATGGTGAATTTTATATCAACTTGACATGTACAGGATGCCCACGTAGATGCTAAACCACTATTTCTGGGTATGACCATGAGCACATTTTCCAAAAGAGATTATCATTTGATTCAGTAGATGGAACAAAGATTGGCTTCATCACTGGGGAAGGGCATTATCCAGTGTGAGTCTGCCCTCTCTACTTGAGCTGGGACATCTGTCTTCTCTTGCCCTTGGACATTGATACTCCTGGTCCCCGATGCCTTTAGACTCAGACTGGAACTTATACCATTGGCTCCTTGGATTCCCAGCCTTTGAGCCTGGATGGGAGCTATACCACCAGCTTCCCTGGGCCTCTGACTTGCCGACAGCAGTTGGCCAAAAGCCATCAGACTTTTCAGCTTCTGTAACCATGTGAACCAATCCTTCATGATAAATCTCCTTCTCCATTTCCTCCGTATACCCTGCTGTTGCTGTTTGCTGAGGAACCCTGAGTGATACATGTGGTGAGGAGATCACCCCATGTAGCTGAGCTCCAGACATGGGCCTGAGATGCCTGACACAGAGGCATGAGGAAGTTGTAAGGCAGCAAAGTTCAGCAACTGCTAACTGATGAGGTGAGTTTTAGAGCTACAGGTTAGGTAGGATCATGCCAGGAGAAAAGGGGTAGAAAGAACGGATGAAATTGACACAGGCTGGCAGTTAGACTGGAGGAGGACACATAATTATAGGATTACAATATTCACCCAAAGAGTCAGGCGTGAAAGAGTACAGAAGATCTGTCCACACACTAGACACCCAAACAATCCAGCTGAAGGCCTGGATCCCATGGCAATGTCCTACATGAGGCCAGCTGGAGACCTACAGCCCGTGGTAATGTCCTCCATGAATCCAGCTGGAGGCCTGGAGCCCATCATAATGTCTCATGCAAGTCTGTATCAAAGATCTGAAAGGGGAAGAGCCAAAGGTCAGGTGGTGGAAGTTAGAAAGTCTGCACCCGTGGAATGAAGGGTCCATGCCAGCAGGCTGAGGCATCTGCACTGGAGTCAGGAAGCAATGCTCAAAGTAAAGACCAGAGCTCCCCCGAAAAGACCCACAGCCATCCTCAGTGACAGCGAGGTCCCAAGTTCTTCCAACAATGAGAACTGCTGAGTTCATATTAAGAAAGCCATCACGACAAGCTTCTCCAGGAGAATCAACAGCGCCCCATCTTCCCCTCCAGTTCTCCTTTTATGCTATTGGCAACAATCCGCAGGGGGGCCTTCCACACCCAGCATCACATTGATTCAGTTCTGCTGGGTGTTACAAGTTGACCATTAGTTAATCCACCACACATGTTAACTAAGAAACGTTCACATGGCAAGAGGTCAGCTAAGATGAAGGCAGAAAGCCCATTGGATCTGTGCATATGCAGGTCTTCTGTGATTGCAGCGCCATGCAAAGTGGAATCTAGGGATGAAGGCTAGTCAGTAAGTGACAATAAGTAACTTGTGACAAGATAAGCCCTAGATTCCAGGGACTTAGAGACCTAAGAGGTGAGGGTGGATAAAAGAATTTGGAGATACTAAGGTGTCCCTATCAGGTGACCCAGCAGGCAGGGGACAAGACAGGTGTGATAATCTTGTTGTTGTAGACAAATAATCTAAAAGATGAAGGAGGCCAAGCAGAGCTATAAACCTGGTGTGGGGTGAGTCAGTGCTATGGCTTGGGTATGTGTCCACCAAAGGCCTGTGTATTAAATGCTTGTTCTCCAGCCTGTGTGCCTTTGGGAAGTGATGGAATCTTTACAAAGTGGAGCCAAGTGAAAGGAAGTGATATCACTGAGCAACATGCCCTTGAAGGGGGACGTTGGGACCTCGGCCCTTTCTTCCATTTTTTTGCTTCCTGCCCATCACTGGGTGGGCAGTCTCCTCTACCTCACGCTCTTGTCATGATGTTCTGCCTCAGTGCAAGCCCCAAAGCAAACAATCACAGACTGAAACCTCTGAAATCATGAGCAAAATAAACCTTTTCTCCTTATAAATTAATCATCTCAGGTATTTTGTCACAGTGATGCAAAGCTGACTGACACAGTCAGGCTGTCACAGAGGGCAATGTAAACCATGGAGACTCGTGGTTCTGTAGGAGACAGTATTTCAACCTTGCCTTCCCTAGGGTCCTAGGCCTCCCTCCTTCCCTGGCACACCTAGAAGACTGCCCCTTGATGAGAAGTGTCCCATTTCTGCAGGTATCTCATGCTGCCCCTGGGAAGACTTTGCCTTCCACCTAGCCACAGGCCCCTCCAGGGCAGAATCTGCCACTTTTCCTCCTGTGAGTTTGTCCAGCCTAATTACTACCCGGGTGTGGATCAAAATTTCCTGAGCCACTGGGAAGCCAGCTGAGGTTCCAAGGGTCACTACCATGGAGAATTGATTTATCTGAGGTCCCCAGACACCCAGCACTAATGGTTCCATTAGAAAAACTCATCACTTAGGCTGAAGCCCTGCTCCAAGAGTGAGAGAAGCCCAGGGGTCAGAACGAAGTGTTGAGAGGATAGAGAACATGACTGGTGTGCTGAACTTTGGTGGCTGGTTTGAGGGGTATGGAGTGTTCTGTGGGGTCTGCTCAGGACACACAAAGCATCCCTGTGCTCTGTCCTACACCCAGGAGACAGCTCATCACCAGACTCCAGCTTTGGTGATCCAAACCCACTGAAGGGCAGGCTGAGACCCCCAAGGACACAGAGAAGGGATACTCCAGGGCTCACCACAGTGAACGTGGCCAGACACAGCCCTCCCTACCCAGGCCAGCACGCAAAGCCTGAGGTAGGGACACGATTGAGCCAAATGACCACAGCAACACATCAGTGCCACAGACCTGGCATCCTGACACCTTATAAGCAGGGACTCTGAGTGTGACCAGGAAGGCAGGGATAGCAGCAATGTGTGCATGCAGTCTGCTTGGAGGAAAGAGCCTCTGCCTTGAAGCAAATCGTTGTCCACTTGGTGAGGGGCAGCATGCCTGCCTGTGTATGGGTGGCTGGGCGAGCAGAAGCCACGCGAGGTCAGCAGGCACCCCCCTCTCACTCCCAGAGCCACTCTCCAGCACTGTTGTCCCCCCAGCCGCCTCTTGAGCTAGCGCCCACCCTGTGCAGGCCACAACTCCACACCTGTTGAGCTTGTCCTGAGCCCTGACTTCCCTGGAAGCCATGCCACCTCCTGACCTGTGCATTTCCAGCAGCTCCGAGGCTTGGTTTTGGCCTCGGTTTTGTTCCCCTCAACAAGGCGTAATTGCCTCTGACATTCTGGCGTAATTGCTTCTGAGCATCCTGTTTCCACAGAGCAACCCCCTTTACCTTCTCTGCTGCTCACTGGAGGCCGTGTGTGCTGCACTTGAAAGGCTGCTCATAGCCGGGCATGGTGGTCCACAACTGTACTCCCAGCACTCTGGGAAACTGAGGCAAGAGGATGGCAAGTTCAGGCTCGGCCTGGGCAATGTAAGGACTTAGTGAGAGCATGTCTCAAAATAAATTTTTAAAAACTGGGGGTGTAGCTCATTGTGAAAGCCCTGGGTTTAATCTCTGCTATTAGAAGTAGCGAAGAAAGAAAGGAAAGAAAGAAGGGAAGAAGGGAGGGAGGGATGGAGGGAGGGAGGGAGAAGGAACAAAGCAGGGAGGGAGGAGAGGGTGCAAGGCTCAAACCCCAGTTCACCACTTACCAAAACGTATGACCTTTACCTTCAGTGCCCTGGCCTGGACCTCAGCTTTCTCATCTGTGAAGTGGGGATAGAAAGTCTCATTCTGCAAACATGGAAAGAATGTGACAGGAGAGTGTGCAGGGTGCCTGGGGCAGAGGGTGGGTCCTACCCACACCTGCCAAGCAGGAAAACACTCAAGAACACCCCTGGGAAGACACAACATCCGCTCTACCACCAAGGCATAGAACATGGCCTTGGGCAAGGCCTCCGTGCCAGATCTTGGTTGTCCTCTATTTATGAAGCACTAGAAGTAGGCCACGGCAATTTCTGGAGGCCCTCCCCATCTGAAATAATAACAGAAGCCGGCCTTTATTAAGCACACACCTTCTGCCAGACGTATTTCTGGGCCACGACGCACTGCCCACCCATCTTCCCTCAGCGTTCTGTTCCCCCCGTGCCTGAGGCTTCCCGCCACCAGTGCCTGTCACTCTGCAGACGGGAACCCAGCAGAGAAGCCCAGCACCCTCATCCTGGTATGCAGCAGGCTTGTGCCGGAGCTGGAAGCCCCAGAACACTCGGCTGACAGAGACCTGCCCCAAGTCCTCACACAGTCTGAGTGTCTGTCCGTCTCTCATCCTCTAGAGCCTCAGCTCAGTGTCTCATGGGGTCTCCTGCACTGTGCCACAGGTCAGGACACAGCCTTTCCTCGGTGCCCGGTACAGGTGTCAGGCTGCCCTGCAAGACCCCACCACCCAGTTTGGGGACCCAGACTACCCTGCTTTGATCTTTTTTCTTAAGACACGAGTGATTGCAGTACCTTTCAAGATTCAAAGGGGCAACCAGATTTTTCATCAACCCAAGACCCAAGAATCACTTATTTCTGCTCTCTGAGCCTGAAATGCTTTTTCAGCTAAACAGGTACCTTGCTCACATTAGCACCGTGTGGGTCCTAATGGGCTCTGCTGAGGTGACTCTCCTGAGCTCCTGTGACCCCCGCAGGACACAGGTTAAAAGTGACTAGAGATACCACAAGGAAAGGTCCCACAGGGCACTGGGAGATTTCAGAGGGTCCAGAGGAGGTGACATCTCAACTGGGGATGCACGCCTGGGAGTTAGCCAGCAAAGGGGAATCAAGCCCGGCAGACAGAGGGGACACAGACACAAACTGGAGAGGATGGACGGCGCAGAGCCATGGCAAGAGGGACCAGGGGGTGGGAGAGGGTGGAAAGGCTGGGAATGACAGGCCATGTGCAGGGTGCGGTAGGAACCGAGGGCAGGAGGGTGAGAGAATGAGAAGGAGAGACAGACCTGGAGAGAAGGAGGTGCTGCGCTGCCTTTAACCTCCCTTGGAGTGCCCCCCGCCCCACCAATTTGAACACATCTATCCCCTCACTCCTGCCACTTTCTGAAGCAGTCTGGGAAGTCCTCCTTCATGAGTCTTTACGAGGTGGGATCAAAACTGCAGTGAATGCTGCTGCCAGGTGCCATCAGTAGAAAGGCAGACTCATAGAAATATCAGTATGTCTTCATCCACCTCATTACCCTGACCTGGCACCCTGCAACTCCTGACTCTTCCCAAAGTCAGAGTGACCATGAAAGGCAAATGCTGAGCATCAATTCAGGATGTCAAGACAGCCACGAGGGCTCAACTAAAGACACTCATGAAAGAGGACTTGCAGAACTGCTTCGGAGAGTGGCAAGAACAATGGGATAAGCATGTTGGAGGGGAAGGGGAGGGTTTTGAGTATGATTAGTGGCGAAAGTGTCATACTGTACTATGACTTTTAAAAGTTTAAACATTCACCATTTTGTCTATCACATTTCATACGCACGTAATATCAAATAGCCTCTCCCATGTTCTACCATCTGGAAGTACCATTGCAAATGCTCTTTCCGTCTCCACTCCTTTAATTCTCACAATAAGCACCCTGGGAGGGGAGGGCTGTCACTGTCCCCATTGTACACATGCGGACCCTGAGGCTGCATGTGCAGCTCCTCCTAGCTGCTAGGGAGGTGAGAGCTCAGGCCCACTCCCTGAGTCCTATCTCACTTTTGGGAGCAGCTTCTGGGAAGTCAGGCAGGAGAGATCCCTAATCCACAGAAGGCAAATGCCCTCGATTACTGATGCCCCTGGTGACTACTATCTTGGGATGCAAGAGAAGACACCAAAGACCTTCTGTGGAGCCTGGGACCTGACGGGCACCCACTCTGCACAGTGCAGGCACCAGCAGACAATCCTGATGAGTAATAGGGATGTGGCTGAGGCCAGTGGTACAAGCCCCCAGCCAGACACCCAACATAACTCCCATAACGGAGGTACTCTTTCTCTTCTGGTGTGGGAGGTGTGGACAGTGGACTTGTTCAGTGTGGGGAACATGGCAGAGTGTTGATGTCCCTGGCTGCCTTGGGAGGCAGAGGCTTAGGTGGCAGGAGCTGGTCACCTGAGATCTCACCCTGCACCCTGGGGCTCCCTCCTCCCAAGCTGACAAAGTAGACATCCCACCTGGTACCTCCTGCCCAGTCCTGAGCTTCCCACCCTGCTCAGCTCCCTCAGACCCACTTCCAAAGGGTCAGTCCTGGATGGGCCACCAGCTTTGTCATTTGTTCAGCACCCATAGGTGACAGGCACAGGGCCACTTGATTCATGGGTAGCAGCCTTCCACACACTGCCTCAGGGAAGTTGAGTCTGGAGAATGATGCTATTTTCCAGTGACACCTGGGCTGAGGGAGAGGCCCAGGTGTGACATGCACCTGGGACTCTCCTTCTGCATGGTCCCGGGACAGAGCAGCAGCCAGTGGCAGGGCCCAGGCAGGCGGCATCACTGCCCCCACGTGGCACTGGGATTTCCGGTGCCGCATTCGCAGGATTCCAGTGAACACCCCTCCCCTCCGAGGTTAACAGGATAAAGTCTGGGTAAAGAAACTACTCATTTCCCCAGCTCGCAAAGAAGCAATTATGTGACTTTCTAACGTGGTTTCAAATATATTTTGCAAACTAGGACTCAGACAAATATTAATGGCAGCAAATTACAGTACTTAGCAGAATTATCACCTAGCAAAGAGGCGCTTTTAATCTATAAAAAATATCAACAAAAGATGTAAATATGAACCCCTCAATGGGTGGTGTATCTTGAAGAAAATATACATCTAATCTCACAGTGTGTTACCTCTAGTACCTGGGGAGAAGGTTAACAATTCTGAGACATTCCCTACGGCTAGAGAATATATTTTGATGTAGATTTGTGGATATCACAGACTTTAAATCTATTCTATAATCGCAGGGCAGGAGGGAGGAGCCCGGCCACCCATTTCTCCCTGATAGGAAGGCAGCCAGTGGGGGCTGGCTCAGAGGTTCTGCTTCCCTTCCAGAGGCTCCCTGCTCGCTGGCTTCATCAGGACCCCAGGCCTCCTCCTGAGGGAGCAGTGGGGGAGGCCGGGGCCCTGTCAGAGGTGGGAGAGGCTTTCAGGCCTATTTCCCTATCTTGAAAATGGTGGAGGGTGGGGGCAAAGACAGGGCAATGACAGCTGTATTGGTCTCACTGCATCACTGGGGGGGTCACCTGAAATGCATAAGCCAAACAGCGTGAGGACAGTAGGGGAGGAGGGGACTCCAGAGGACAGTATCAGGGACATCCGGGGCCTTCGGCCCACCCTGACTTCCCAGAGGCCACACTGACAGCTTTCTTGACTCCTCCCTCTCAGTTGGCAGCTAGGGTGGGCCTGGGGCAAGTGCCAGAGAGCCCAGAGCAGCAGCCCAGCCAAGGGAGAGGTGGCCCTGGGGAGACTGTGAGAGACCAGTGGCATAATGATGGGGATGGGGACGCACACCTCCTCCTGCTCGCCTTTGGGTTGGATTCTGGGCGTGAACCCCCGCTCTGGGGTGGATCCCTCTTCCACAGCGCTCCCAGACTCTGCACCCTTGCAGCTGCCAGTAGCTCCTCCTACCATGGAGGGACACGCCATTGAAGGCGCACTTTCTCCTGAACCTGTCTGTGTGAAGCCTTTTCACACGTCCACGTGAGTGCTCCTCCCTGCATTGCCGTGCAGTCTAGATGGACTTAATTTTCATGATCATTACAGAAAAGGGCGGTATATTGACTATCAGATTCCTTTTTATTTGTCACCCAGACCTCTCCGCCCATTTTTCACTGTTTCTCCCTGTGCCTTCCCAGGGAGAGACTGGGTCCTTACTTCCAGGAAAGACTGGGTCATCAGAGCTTTGTCGTTAGTCCATTCTGTGTCATTGGCATCTCTCCATGCTTTTTGATGACTGATGCGCCTTACAGACCATGCATCAGAACATGGCTGTACGTGATGGGGCTTGGCCCTTCCTCCCTCTTGGTAAGCTACAGAACCTACTAAGGAAACTCCTGCTCTAGGGCTTTGGTACAAAAACCATACCTAGAAGCCTTCATAAAGGCCTGTGTCTTCATCCCTGTTGCCTCTCTACACCTGCAGAGAACTTTCCAGCAAAGTTGTGGCACACAAACACTTGAAACATCGGCAAGCTCTGGGACTCCTACAAGCTATCAGCAGGGCCTCTTACCCTCACCAACCATGTTCCCATCATGCTCTTGGGTTCCCACCTTAATCAGTTATGTTCTCAGGGTGCTCTGGAGTTCATACAGGCCATCAGCAGGGCCTTCTACCCTCAACTATGTTCCCAGAGTTCCCTGGGTTTCCCACAGGCCATCATAAGACTTTCCCATCCTCGCCAGCCATATTCCCAAATATGTTTCTGAGGTTTCCACAGGCCATCAATAGAGCTTTCCATCCTCATCATCCATGTTCCCAGCATGCCCTGCAGTTCCCACAAGCTATTTCCATCATAGACCTTGGGGGCAGATCCACTTCTGAGGATCCCACTGCTTATCTGTCTAGTGGGTTGAGGTGTTTAGAATTCAACTGAGGCCAGTGAATAAAACCCCACAATCGAGAAAACTACTTAAACAATTATGATTCTGCTGATTGTTTCTCCAAAAAGGAGGCTATTCTTCATAGCTAATTTGTTCTGCAACCTGTAACATTCATCTGGCCTGGTTAGTTCTCTTGGTCTTCACCAGTCATTGGCTACAGGAACTTTTGTTTGGTCACTCTATGCCCTTCAAAGAAGTGTCTGCAGGAAACTGGGCCCAACAGCCATCTAGGTAGTAGAGATGCAGCAACACAAGTTTTTGGAGGGAATTGTGACACAAGAGGCTGCTAGAGAAATTTCTGTCACTCATATAAGAACTGGGCCTTCTGCTTGCCCTTTGGGGCTACTGCTGCAGTGGGGACACTGGTGAGACATTGATCCCCTGCACACTGAACAGGGCTCAGTTCCTGACGCCAGGGGACCTTAGTAGAGTCACTTAACCTCCCTGTGCTGAGGTTCCCTAGCCAGAAGCAGAGCAGGACAGGCCTGTCTGCACCTCTCTCACCCAGCTATTTCCAGAATTAATTGGATAATGTTCACAGAGTACTTTGAGCTTCCAAGAAAGAGGGGCACCTAAACACGGGACAATTATTCTAATTATATCTGCCTAGAACCTACAGACACAATTTTGCCTTTTAACGTTATCACTGAACATAATGGCAGAGGAGTCAAGGCCACTTTTCCCAAAGGGGATGGTTTTAAGAAGCTCTATTTTTCAAAGAAGAGCAGAGTTTATAAAATAGAAACACATTTAACCTCTTGGCACTTGTAGGAAATGCCTTCAGCCAGCCAGGCCCCATGGAGAGATTTGGGGGCTTTCAACCATGGTGAGTAGGAAGAGCCAGGCACAGAAAACATGGCTCCTCCCCAGGAACACGGGCCAGGGAAGGGGTGCCATGATGAAGATGGTGCCTCCCTCTGTAACCCCTATTAAAAGGGGCCTCTCTGGGCTCATCACCTGCTGGGCAAGATCACATAGATCCCAGCCCTCTCTGTAGCTCCATCAGGTCAGCCACAGTCCTCAGGCCTGATTCCTGGCTGCGTCTGCTGTGCTTCTCTGGTATGGGACTGGCCCAGGCTGGGGCCAGGGACCAAGGCAGCAGAAAGCAGGTAGGGTCAAGCCAAAGACTTGCACCAGCTAACTATGGCGACAGTGAGGAGCTCTGGCTGTGTCACCATGTGGCTCGGTCTAGCAATCGTGTTGGTGTACCCAACAGGACCCAGAGGGCATAGAGTGTGAAGCCACACGGCCCCTAGGAGCTCTTAATGACAGGACCTCAGTGGTGCTCTGGTCCTCATTCCTCCCATTCTCCAGATCTTCAATAAACAAAAACAGAGAGAAGAGGCATATGAGCCTTGGGACAGAATGTCCTTTTGAAAGTTGTCCTCAGGCTCAGAACCCCTGCTGGAGGTTGGTCTCCTGACCAGCTTTGGTGCCCAGAGAATTTTCTACATCGGGGACTCCCAAGGACCCAGGCCCACCACACAAAGGCACTGACACTGTGCTTGACACTGTGCTAGACACTGACACACACGGCCTCATCTAAGCCCTCTTACTGAACAGAACCAGCATCTACAGGAGGAAACCCACTCCCCAGAGACAGAAGAACTTGTCCACAGCCTTGGAAGCAGCAGAGAACATCAGGATTGAACTCTTTCTATTCCATTCCTAGGCTCAAGCTCTTGTCACCCTCTCTGCTACCTCCCAAGAACATCCTCCCCCTCCTGATGGGATGGCTGTCACTCTGCCAGGCATGCAGAATGAACCAGCCCCTACTGGTGATGCCCTGTCCTTGGGACTAGTCCTGGTCTTCCAGGAGCCCACAGTGAATCCTGCTTACATGTGCTTCTTCAGCTGTAAAATGGGAAGAGTATTAATGATTTAGCAGAGCTCATGTGAAAGTTAAATAAAAGACCAAAGAGTCTTTGTCAACTGTGGAGCACTATATCAATGTGTGTTCTCAGTCTCTGTGTTTCCCAGCTTGGCTGCCAGGGTACAGTCTTGCTTGCCGGAAGCCATAGATAGATGTTGCCGGTGTGGCCCCCAGATGCTGGGTTCCTTGGGAATAAGATGGGAATCCAGGATCAGACCTGTTGCCTCTAGTGGTCCCTGTTGGTGCTTCCATTTAGGCCCATCTGCCCAGTCCCTGGATCCGTGGGGACCTGAGCCTAGATCCAGGACAGGAGAGAGGGTCCCAACATGGGGATCCTTAGCAAGCCTGGCCCATTAGGCTGGTCCTGAGTGACATGGAAACTGCAGTATGGTGTGGTCCATGGAACAGATGCTGTCACCTGGAGCTCCCCAAGCATGTGGCCAGACCAGCACTCTGACTGATTTGCTATGGTTGAGGCCCATGTTTGGAAAAAAGACATTCGGTCCAAACTGGAGAATTTGGGGGGTTTTGTTTGTTTTTGTTTGTGTGTTTATTTTATAGTACTGGGAATTGAATATAGGGCTTCTCAGTGAGTTACATCCAATCTTTTTTTTTTACTCAGAATCTTGCTAAATCACTAAGCTGCCCAAGCTAGGCTTGAACTTGGGCTCCTCCTGCCTCAGCCTCCCAGGAGTCTACCACCATACTCAATTGAGAATTTGTTTGATGATTCAAGAAGTACTCATCAAGGGCAGAGCCATAGGCTCAGTGCTGGACACACAGAGGAAGTCCAAGGTTTGACCTTGAGGAGCTCTGTGTCTGTAGGATGCTGAATGCTAAGAGTTCATCCTCACCTCCATCAGGGCCAGGAGGGGCTGAAACTTATCAGGACTGGCTGAGCTGAGAGGGATTCTGGGAGGGGGAGGCAGAGGTCAGACAATGGAAAGAAGGAAGGACTGGTTAGAAAGAGCGAGAATGCCTGCATAGGCACCCAGGGGCCGGCTCCTCCATGCTCTAATTCTAGCACTGCATGGTGGCAGACAGGCCAGCTTTGCTCCCCTGAGCCTGTGAAACATGCCTGCGCACTGCAGAGCAGCGCCCAGTGCTGCAGGAGGGGGTGTGTCCTGTCATCCTTGTGCTCCTCCATGTGACCAGCCATGAGGATTGAGTGAATTCCAGCTGCACAGTGCTGAGTACTTCAGTTGAGGTACCAAAGTTGAACTGACCCCATATCTTTTTTGTCTGCTTGTTTGTGTATGTTTATTTTTGAAGCACTACAGGTTGAGCCCGGGGCCTTCCAATTGAGCTACACTGTTTCCCCAAGTCACTAAATTGCCCAGGCTAGGCTTGAACTTCCGATCCTCCTGCCTCAGCCTCCCAGGGTGCTAGGATTACAGGCATGCACATACTTCCCCCTTATCTTAGGAGATGAATGCTATCACACGGAAGGAAACATAAACCATAGGTGTTATAATCTGACAAGGCAGGTTAATATTGGAGTCTAGATTTAAGCCCCAAGCCTTGTCTTGAACAAGACTACTAACCCAGTGACCTGCCCATGGCCAAGGTGACTGTGTAAATCAGCACAGTCCATGGAAATAGGATGCAACCCAGATGGGTAATTTGTAACTTCCTAGTACTGCAGCTGCATCAAAAAATGAGGAGAAAATCATTTAACCCAATATATTCAAAATATTATTTAACTTGAAAGCATTTAAAAAAAAATCAATGTGATATTTTGCATACTCTTTTTTATACTTTCTTCCAAATCTGGCATGAATTTACACTGACAGCTCATCTCAGGAGCCAGGTAGTTCCCAGTGCCATGTGAGACAGCGTGGATGTTAATGGCCCTTCCAGGCCAGGACTCAGGGGTGACGGGAGGCCCCATCCATGATTACAGGGGACGACAGGCAAGAGACAAGGCTGTCCCTGGCAAGCTGTCCAGCCAGGTACTTGTGAAACTCAGATTCCTTTTCCCCGCCACCACAGCTGGAAGCCTCCTGGGCCTTGTGCACCCTCCTGCCTGCACTATCCCCTGCCCCACAGTCTGCCTTTTAAGTCTTTTGCATGAACCTGTATGCACCTTTGCTAATCTTCTCTATATCTTCGTACTTGTTCTTGCTTCTTTCATCTTTCTTGCTTCTGTTTGTTTTGTTTTTGTGCTTATTTGTTACTTGTGATATTGGGGGTTGAGCCCAGGGCCTTCACACAGAACTACATCCCCAGCCTTAAAAAAAAAAATAGTCTCCCTAAGTTGCCTGTGCTGGGCTCAAACTTTCAATCCTTCTGCCTGAGCCTCCCAGAGTGCTGGGGTTTCAGCCCAGCGGTGAGCCACCAGCCTAGCTCTTTGTGTTCCTATGGGTTTGTTCCACGGCGCTTTTCCTATTGTCTAGAGTAGAATGCTGAGCTCATTGGTTGCCAGCCTTTCCCATTTCCTGGTAAATATATTTGAAGTCATACATTTCCTTCTGTGGCGTCTTGGTAGCCCACACTTTTGGACATGTAGCATCCCCAAGATCATTTCATCCTAGATTGTCCTAAATTCTTTTCTTATCCGTTTTAAGTACACTATTTAGCTTCCAAACATTCAGATTTGGGAGCTATCTTTTTGCTTTTAATCTCTAATTTTATTCCATTGTGATCAAAGGACCCAGCATGTAGCTCCCTGATCCTTGGGGACTTGTGGAGCTTTTTCTTAATGGCCAATCATGTTTTTTGTTCTTAGAGATGTTCTGACATGGGTGAGGCCTTCTTCTAAGAAGCTGCTTGCTGCCAGGCTCATCTTTCTGATGGCTCCAGTTCATACAACGTACCAGTGTTCAGTGTTCAGACCCGGCCACGCCCAAGAATCTTCCCCAGTTGGAGGAGGCCCCTCCTCCAACTCCACATGCCGCAGGACAAGAGTCCCCATCCCTCCCAGAAAAATCAAAACAGCTCTCCCTATGGCAAGGGCCCAAGGAGAATCACAGCCCTGGAAGAGGTCTGATCCATTTTACTTTTGTATTTATGGCACTGAGTTTCAATGCGACAGCTTCAAACAGGAAGTCATTGCCCACATAAGTCCATTTTTACATGCAGAGGCAAAACCTAGATCAGCTCTGATCCTCGAGCCTGAGGAGCCAGTCCCAGAAAGAGGGACTGATGGTGAGCAGAGCTTGGATTTGCTCCTGTCCTTTATTTCCCTTTGGTGTGGGGCATAAAGGGAGCCCAGAGAATAGGGCAAATTTTCCAACGGGGAGGCAGACCCTGGCTCACGGCCTCCCCAACACAAGCCACACAAAGGCAAAGGCAAATCCTGCCACGGTCCAGACACTCCGTTCTGATTTCCTCTTGTTGCCAGCATGAAGCCTGCCAAAGGTCATGTACAAGACAGAATTTGACACAATAAGACTCTACTCCCATGTTAATGCCCCTCAGATCGGCCCTGCAAAAGTGAAATAATAAATTTAGGAAAACAAGCAGAATGACCCGTCTGGTTGGTTGGTTTTTCTAGATACCATCTACATATTTTAGAAACGTACAACCTTCTAATAGAAATGAATAAACTACTCAACCATAAAGTTGCTATAGAAGATATGCTTGTTCTGATTCGAAAGGGCATCTGCTATCTGCAATATTGATAATACTTTTCAAATTTCATCTGCTTTTGTTTGCATTCTGTGTCGTCTGTTTAAACACACTGGGAATAATAATGAATCCCTGCATTATCTCTACTTTTTCAAGGCCGAACATATAACTTTATCACAAAAATAATTAAAATTCTTTGGCACTCTTGTATCTTTTCCATTAAACGTTATCAACCAGTGACAATAAACTAACATGAGCCCAAGGCTGGCCATGGGCCGCCTTTACAAAGAATGCATTTGTCCCCGGGCGAGGGACATGAATTTTCAGTGTACAGGGTCAGACAATCCTGAAGTTTTTTACAGTAGGAGACCACAAATCTATACCTCCTGTCCCCAAACGGGGGCTGCCGTCGGCCACAGGGTGCCCCATAAATTCTCAAGCAAGAATACACTTTAATAGGCAAAAAAACCTTGGCAGCTTAATAATTCTGAGTTGCAAATTTAAATATTTTACATATCATTAGACATTAAAAACAAAGATTTATGCCACTCGTCTCTGCGGAGTGAGGACTCCTTCGACTTCACACACGGCCATGAATCTGCTTGAGGTTCATTAGCAGAGCGTCTTTGGCTAAGGAAGCCAGTCGAGTGCAGGTTGCCTCTAAATCACGGCTTTTATTTTCCCGCCATGCGGTGGCACTTGAGGGGACCCCTCCCCTGGGCGAGGCCCACGTCGGCTTCCTGACCTGCCAGGGTGCAGGAACCACAAGCAGGACTCCCCCGCTCCTCAGCATAAGAGGAAGCCCAGATCCCCTGGCCCCAGGACCCCCACCACCTAGGACATCGCAGGGCCTGGGGGGTCTTGTTTACCGGGTCACCTGTGCTAGGGATTGCAGGTGGGGGTCTTCTGGGTGCTTCTTAGAGACAACACCCAAAACTGGGGCCTGCTTCAGCCTCCCAGTTTCCAAAGAGGAAAAGGAGAAGGGGCTGAGGGAGGGAGGGCAGCAAACAAGGGAAAACTCCCTATTCCTTCCCGGTGGGAGCTTTCCCAGTGCACAGCTTGTGACTGTCTCACCCTCCTTTCTCAGGGTACTCCCTCCTTACTGCCACACACACCTCAAAATCCCAGTTCTCCTTCAGGGTGGCACAAAGCCCTCCACAGGGAGCTCTGGCTCCCAGTGCAGCCTGGGCCCTCGTAAGCCTCCTTTAAGAACTTACTAGAGAGAGCTGGGGGTATAGCTCAGTAGCATAAGCACTTGCTCGGCAAGCCTGAGGTCTTCGCAAGCCTGAGGTCATGAGTTTGATTCCCAGTACAAAAAAAAGGAAAGAATTTGCTCTCCCACCCAGCCTAGGAACCAGGCATTCATGAACCATGAGCCTTCCTTCCCCAGGGCATTCACACTGAGCTACCTTCAGAGCTACCGCCCCCTACCTTTTTAATTTTGTATTTTGAGACAGTGTCTCACTAGGTCATTAAGTTGTCCAAGCTGGGCTATAATTTGGCATCCTTTTGCCTCAGCCTCCTAGAGTCCTGGGATTACCAGTTTGCACCACTGGGCCCAGGATCTTTTGGTTTTTGTAGTCTAAAGTCTTTGGCATCTGGAGTTCTGCTGGCCCAGGATGCACAGGCCCTCCCAGGGCTAACCAGGCCCCACAGAGGGCACAGCCCACCCAGAGCCCACATGCTCACTACCACATCACGCTCTGGGCCACTGTCCATCTGCCCTAACCACCCCACAGTGGCTGAAGTTATCCATGCAGAAATCCCAAAGCTGCTTGCCCTGCCTCTCCAGTTGCTTCCCTCAGGAACCACACCCAAGGCCCTTGCACACCTATCTCTTCACTCCCTGGGCCTCCTGACCTGCCTGGTGCTCCCTAGTGCCACCTGTACCGGGTGCCACCTCCCTCTTGGGAACTGTGAGCAACAAGATGCCCTTTCAGTAGCGATTGTCTTCTAATCTGTTGGACTTGAGAGGCCCCAACTTTTCTATCAATGCATGATATTTAAGATAAGGCGTACAGCTGACAGACACAAGTATTTCTTTTTGCAATGCTGGGGGTGGAATCCAGGGCCTTATGCATGCCAGGCAAGTACTGTACCACTGAGCCAAGCCCCAGCCCCTCAAGGGCTCTCAAGGCAGCTCAGCCTGGCTACAAGCTTTTGATACGCGAGTCTGTGACAGTAGGAGCTGCCTGGTGCCACAGACCCCCATCACTCCCTCCGCCACGCCGCTTCCTGGCTGGCCCTGGTGCCAGAAGGATTTGGGATCCGAACTTGCAGATTTGCTCACTGAGAAGCTGGGGTGTGAGCAGGAGGGAATAACCAACACCTCGAGGCTAAGTGCTGGGTCTAGTGGCATGAGTGTGCCAGGGAAAGAGGGAGCCAGCTGGCCCCACAGGCCCCTGGATGAAGCAGCAGCCCCACCCATGTCCATTCCTTCTGCAGAGTCGGCGGAGGTGTCTGCAGACTGCAGCACCCAGAAACGCCTGGAGAGCCTGCCACTCTTGGGAAGCCCCCCCCGCTCTCACCTCCCTCTTCCTCACAGGGGAGGCCGAGTCCAAGGGCTGCAAATGCAGCCCTACAGAGCTGCTCAGCACCTGAGGTCTTCAGGGTCATGTGAAAGATCCACTGTGCCCCTGGATCTCTGTTTTCCTGCCAGACCCACTAGCTGGCAGTAAGAGAACCAAAGTCCAAGTCCGAAAATAGCATTGGAAGGGAGAGACTACAAAGAAAAGACTTCCATAGAAGTCTGAGCATTGATGCTGCGGTTTGAACGTGTCCCTCTCAAATTCGCCTCTGATGCTTGGTCCCCACTCCGGTCGTACTGAGAGGTGAGGCCTTGTGAACAGGAGGGCTCTGCCCCAGGAGGGCATCAGTGCTTGTCAAAGGGCTGAAGAGGATGGGCCAAGGCCTTCCTTGCTCTCCCACTCTTCTGCCATGAAGAGACCACAGCCCTCCTTTCTGGAGAGCACAGCAATAATACATCATTTTGGAAACACCTTATCTTGGCTTCCCAGTCTCCAAAACCATGAGAGGTGAACTTTCTGTTGTTTATCAGTTTCCCAGTCTCTGGGATTTTGCTATAGCAGCTCACACAGGCTAAGAGAGAAGGAAGGCAGTTCGACAAGCAGCACCTGAATAAAGGGAACCAATCCACCCAGCTGCCATGAGGGACTTGGGGACAGGAGGCATTGGATATGGCTGAGTGTAGGGTAGAGAGGGTGTTGAAAGTAGAGGCAGAAGCCACAGTAACTCCAATAATCTTCTAGGCCTCTATAGCTAGAAGAATGCTCCTATCATCCAGAAAAATGGAGGCCTTTCCCTGGGCTCCAGGGAATGGAAATAGCCAGAAATAGCCAATCTCCCTGGGGAAGTGAAAGGTGCAGAGAAGCCTCAGAAGGAGCCAGGATTCCTAGCTTCCCCTGGAGCCCCAGAACTGAAAGCTGAACTCAAGCTATACTCCCATGCCCAGAGGAGATTGGAGGATTTTTCACTGGCAAAAAAGACTGATCCAAGAGAAAGACCACATGTGGCAGTCCCAGGAATGCGGGCAGGCACCACCAGTCACCCCCAGCAAGATCAGCTGGCCAGCCTGTTACCAGGCTATTGGATCAACAAATGTAGGAAAACAAATTTTCACAATATTAACAGCGGTAGGAAGTTAAGAACACAAAGGAAAAAAAAATGGGAGTAAATAGATAAACTAGAAACAGCAATTAGAAAGTGAAACAGGACCAATAAGAGTTCCAGAAAAAACGCTACTGAGAAAAATCCAGATAGAACACTCTAAGGAAATAAGTCAAGAAAATGCCCTGGGGTTAAGTGACCTGAGTCTCCTGATAGAAAAAATAAAACCAGACACTACTGCTGTGCTCTGTCAGAGGGACAGGCATAGAAAGGACCTTAAAGCTTTCAGAGCACAAAACAGGTCACTTTCAGAAGACTAGGATAATGTCTGGCTTCTCAAAAGCTATCCCAAATCCCAGCAGTTAGCAGGGAAGCGGAGGCAGGAGGATTTCTAGTTCAAGACCCACCTAGGTAACTTAGTAGGATCTTGTCTTTTAAAAATGTTAACAAGAGCTGGGGGATGTAGCTCAGGGGTAAAGTACCCCTGGGTTTAGTACCACCAGTACCACAAGGGAAAGGAAAGAAAGAAAGAAAGAAAGAAAGAAAGAAAGAAAGAAAGAAAGAAAGAAAGAAAGAAAGAAAGAAAGAAAGAAAGAAAGAAGCCATTCTGGGATCCTCAGAATCGTGGGACATGCCTTCTACATTGGGAGAGAAAATATTCTCAACCTACAATTTCAGCACCATCCCAGGGGTCAATCAAGAGGAAGTGTGGACAAATGACATTTCAAACACGCAAAGTCGTAAGAACTATTTTCCAGGTACCTTTTCTCAGAAAGGCACTCGAGGGTGTGCACCACCAAAACATGGGCAAATACCAAGAAAGACAAAGACAGGGGCTCCCAGGACACAGCAGGGAGAGGAGCAGAAAGCAAAGGCTGCCGTTGCAGGAAGAGAAAGCAGCTAAGCCCTGGTTTTAGGGAAAAACCAGCAGGCCTCAATGCTCTGGGACATGGAGTGTATGTCCTCATGAGAAAAAAACAAGGAAATGGAAGGCTGTCTAATGTGCTGACAGTCGTTAGGAGTTTACTGTTCTGGCAAGAAATTTGGCATAAATTAGTAATAGTACATTTACAAAATAAAATGCAAAACAGTAACCAAAAACAGTAAGAGCAATTAGAACAGCTAAAAGAATAGGAAGTGGTTCCTCAGGGAGCTGGAACCGGGCGGGGAAGGAGGGACAGAGGCTGCCGGCCTTCGCTGTGAGCACAGTCTGCTGTGTGGAATGACACACATGCGCCACTGTACACAGGGGTGTGCAGAAGAGGTCCACAGTGCCATGTCAGACCACAGGACAGGGACACCCGGCTGGCCACAGATGCGAGGGCTCTGAGTCCCCAGGAGATGCCTGGTCCCAGGACCTGTTCTTGCCCCAGATGCTTTTCGCATCCTCTCTGGGACCTGTTCCCTGGCCTCCCAGGTCGGGACCCAATCTGGCCCCTGCACGCCCAGGGTCCCTGAGGAAGGCAAAGGTGGCTGCCCTTCCCTCCTGGATCTGCTCCAGCCAGAAGGCTGAGCTTCTGCCATGACGGGACTGTCTTCCTTGGTCTGGCTTTCCAACAGTCCAGCTAGTACAGAATGGACTTCCTGCCTCAGCACACCCCTGTCTCCACACTGCTAGAGACACTGGGCGCAGGGACACCTGGCGCAGCCCTTGGCTGCCCCCAAGGCCTCCTCGCAGCCCTCTCCTCCCACAAAGAGGCCACCACTGTGGCCTCCTGGGTGGGCAAACCCACACCGATAAAGAGAGATCCAGCAGCGGATGCGAGCTGGGCAGGACCAGAAGGAGCAGGGCCGACCTTGTACCAGGATGCCCGTCAGAGCTCAGTGGCCTCAGTTTCCCCACCAGTATGGCAAAGACCACGTAGGGTCAGAGAGGCCTCCTCCACTCCTCCTGTCCCCCACCCCGGGCAGAGATGCAGGCTGGGGGCGGGAGCCCGAGATGTGGCATCAGAGGGAGCTCTGGGTGCTTGGTACCGGGGCTGAATGCCAGCAGGGCCTATCTGGTCCTGTCCCCCAGGCTGGCAGCCCCAAGAAGCCCTCTGCACTTCCCTTCCTGTCCCTGTGGACACCCCGCTTCTTGGTTCCTATGCCGGTTTCTTCCCTCTAGAGGCAGCTTGAGTCTTTTTGCGGTCCTTGGTCTTGAAAGAAAGGGGACTCTTCCACTGACAAACCATGTGGGAGTGGGAGCATGGGCGAGCATCCCATCACTGCCCACAGCCTTGCGTGTGACATCGCATGATGTCCCACGGCCACAGATGAGTGCTATGACCTTCCAGTTGGAAGTCTTGGCTCACAGCCAGGGCTGCTGTGTGGAGCAGCTCCAGGGGGGCCCTTCTCATACTTAGCTGCATGAATGACACCCACACTGTGGCTCAGTGCACAGCCCGTGCAACTGTATATGTACCACAGCTGCACTCGGGGTCTGCATGCTCGCACAGCTTTCTGCAAAGGCTGCAAAGAGAGGCTCTGCCAAGCCCTAGGCAGGCTTGTCAACAATCTACAAGACCAGCCCTCAGTTCTTTTCCACAAGGGCCTTCTGAGCTGGGCAGGTTAGGGTGTGCCTGTAATCCCAGCACTCTGGGGGGTTGAGGCAGGAAGATCAAAAGTTCAAGCCCCGTCTGGGCAACTGAGCAACGTAGTGAAATCCTATCTCAAAACTGAATAAAAAGGAAGGGCTTGGGTGTAGCTCTGTGTGAAGGCCTTGGGTTCAATCCCCAGTATTGAGAAAGAGAGAGAGAGAGAGACAGAGAGAGACAGAGAGAGACAGAGAGAGGGAGAGAAGGAGCCCGAGCCTGTCTTGAGACCCTGCTACCCTGGGTGCCACATGTCTGAGACCGTCAGGCCAGGGCTGCTTGTTTGTTCCATGGGGCCCCAGGCTGGAGAAGCTGAGCAAGGCTGGGATGTGAGGTGCGGCTGTACAGGAAGGGCTGTCGGATCAAGGAACTGGAGCAGAGATGCGGAAGCCAGTGAAAACAACCCAGCCACAGACTCACTGTGCAGTGTCGCCTCCCTGGGCCTCAGTTTCTCTGAGCTGAGGTGCTGGGCTGTAGGCCCCCCTCCTACAGCTCTCATAAAGAATCAGCACCTTTTGCTCCCCTGAGCTGAGCAGAGGCCAGGACTGTGGGACAGGGACAAAACGGGTGAGAGAGGTGGTCCTCAGCTGGTGGGTGGGGGTCCTGCCCTCTTTCCTCAACCCCATGACGTGCAGTCTCCAATGCCTCTCATACCTCACCATGTGCCCAAAATGCCACCTGTCAGTAATACTGTAAGGGCACTGACTGGGAGTACACTAGCCCCCAACATACTGGGTCACTGTCTTGGCAGAAAAAAGAACTCCCTGTGGGCTTGGAGGAAAGCAGGGTCCCCCAAGGATCCCTAAAGCAAGACCTTCCACGATGCCTGGTCATGGTATCCTGCATCCCCCTAACTCCAGGGCCTCTGTCTCATGCGGGGACCAGGTAGGCTTGCACCCCCATCTTCCTGGGGAGGAGCCCAACAGCCCTGGAGTGGGGTTGAGCAGGGTTGGGGGGGCCCAGCACAGGAGTCACAGAACAAGGAGCTGCTCAGAGCCTACTGCTCACTGTCCCCTCCCAGCTGGCCGGATCACAAAGGGCTGGCTTCCCATTTGCTTCCCATTCAACCATGTCTCTCCATTGTCAATAAAAGACATTTTTAAGGTCAACTATCTTCTTCCATCAACCGCCAACCCCACACAGCTTCAACGGCATCAGCCCCAGCACCACATCATGAAATAAAAATTAAATTGTAGTTGGGCTTTTAAATCAACTCAATTAAAATAAAGAGATTCTTGGCTTGATATAGGGAAATATTTGTATTTCCAATTCTATTTGTTAATACATTGACATATGTGCTATTTTTTAAATGTAGCACTAAGTGCACTTTCTGTCAATGCCATAGATTTTTTAATAGACTGAGAAAATGCATTTCATTTCTTCTTATTTTCCTTCAATACATCATTTGGTTCTGCTTTTTTGCCTGCATGAAATTCATTTTCTAATGGAAATATTTGTTTTGTAAATCAAATATGTATTATGCACAAAATGCAAAGCACAAATTAAATTATGTTAATGAAATGAAAGAGATATGAAATGCATATTTCATGGACAAAACATAACCTCAGCAAACAACCATTTCTTGATAAAATCTTTAAACACAATCTCATTCTGTGACAGACATATTGTTAAAGTAGATAGCACCTCATTTAAATGGTTTCCTTTAATATTAGTGCTTAGTATATAATTGTAAATAACTTTTGGGATGAAAAACCAATAATGAAATACTGTCTTTAATAGTTTGCTATTGATGTCAGCATAAAATTTGTCGTAGTTGAATATTGGAAATTGGGAATGCACAGAAATATTCTCAAAAGCTGTAAATGATTGCATATTTAAATAGAGCTGACTAAGGCAAAGATGTTATAGATATTAGTAATAGGCAGAAAATTATGCTGACCTAACATTATTTGACAAAACCCACTGTTTTAAATTATATATTGGTTACACTTAATGAATAATAGATTTTGTAGGTGTTGTTTCTCCGATCATAATGCTGATGATATGATATGTTGGGGATTTCTTTGTCATCTTTCTGACAATAAACACATCCTCAGCTCATGAAGGTCGGGTGAGAGGTCACCAAGTCACCATTTAGGGCTCTCCCCTTGAGGAAAGGTCCCCCAGGAGAAGCCATCATGACTGTTTCCCAGAGCCAGGGCAGTATTTGCCCCAGTGTCATGCCCACTGGGTGGTAGACAACTGGGTGGCTTGGGTCCAAGCAGCACAGGACAAGCTTTCTCGGTGGGACCTGTTGGAAGCTCCAGCCAAGAGTCCAGCTCAATGGGAACACTGGATCAGCGTATATCAAAGCCACCAAGGGACACTGGTCTTCCCCCATGACCTTTACCATGCCACATGCAGAGGACAGGAAGGATTGTCATGTCCCCCCACCAGCTGCCAACAGGACCAGGAGAGGTTTGGAGGAGAGAGAGCACTGGGTGTGGGTTTCCCTGAACCTCAGGCTTCAGGAACCTTGACTCTTGCTTGGTCTCAGGCTGTGCTCAGGGTGTGGGGGTCTGGGGGTCAGCTCAAATCAAGTGTATGTGTGTGTACATGTGTGGTGTGTGCTGTGCACAGGTGAACATGTGTAGATGTGTCCGTGTGCACGGCACATGTGCATAGGTTGTGTGGGGCCTAGTGACTCAGCCTGTACACAGGCATCAAAGGGCTGAGGGATCCCAGTGTCAGCTTGAGTACAAGAGGGCTGTGTGTGACAGGGAAAGCAGCACGAAGAATCTCCAGGGAGGGGACAGGAGATGGCAGGAGGAGTAGCAGCTCCTGAATTCCTACAAATGCTTTTGAAAGGCAAGTGCTTGAGACTCAGGTTTTAGGGGAGGGGAAAGAAAGAGAAAAAGGAAGGAAAACACCTCGATCCCTGTCAATCCCAGTGTTTTCTCAGCTGCTCCTTCCTAGAAGACAGCCTGAACCCTAAGCCCCAGGCAAGGAATTGGCCTCCCCAGGCTCTGACCCTGCTCCACTGGGTGATCTCAGATGGGTCACTCCCTCTTTCTGGGCCTCTGTTCCCTCACCTGCCAACTTGGCCCAGGGGTACACTCAACAATCACCTCCCATTGTGGCAGTGACTCAAAGGCACCAGATCTACTCCCTGACCTAAGCTCCATCTCGCCTTTTGTGCAACCCCAGCCCATGGGCGGCAGCCACAGATCAGAGAGAGCCCATGCTTCCCTGAGGGAAGGGAACTGAGCCTTGCAGAGTCCTGGGTCTCAATAGCCAGGGGTCAAGAAAGTCCTTCCTGGTGGACAAAGGGACCATTTGCTCCTACCAGGAGCCCAAGCAGGTGAACCAACGAGGAGCCATCTAAAGCCATGGCCCTAAGCTTCCCCTCCACCCAAGATAAGGCTGCTTTGAGGTTCCACCCTGCATTTACCAACCCCTGATAAAGTGCCCCCTTCACCAAACCTCCAGCACCCACAGGCCCAGCAGGAGATGGAGACGGTACTCCATCAGGCCACACTGGGTAGGCGCTGGCACACGCCCTGTCCACTGCCCAGCTATGGGGGTACAAACAGGCAACATCGAGGTATTCGGCCATTCATCCAACAGCTACTCTTAGAGGACACATAATGTGCCAGGAGCTATGCCAGGGATTGGGAATACAGCAGGGTACACAGGTCAATTACAGACATGGTCCCTACTTGTGGGGTTTACAATAAAAATCACTTAACTCAGCATATGTGCACGTGGTGGAAATGTCACAAAGGAAAAGTATAAAGATGGGTCTGCTTGGATTGTTGTGGCAAACAGGTGGCTTCAACAACAAAGATTTCGTACCAGAGATTGAACCCAGGACATTTGCACTGAGCTACATTCTTAGCTTGCTTGCTTGTTTTCTTTCTTTTTTCTTTCTTTCTTTCTGCCTTTCTTTCTCCCTCTCTCTCTTTCTTTCTTTCTCTTTCTCTCTTCCTTCCTTCTTTCCTTTTATTCTCCTTTGTTTTAATTCAGAAAGAGACTCACTACATTGCCCAAGTAGTTCCCGAACTTGCAATCCTCCTGCCTCAGCCTCCCACAGTACTGGGATTAAAGGCATGTGCCACCACACCTGGCTAACAGTCTCTTTCTGTCTCACAATTCTGGATGTCAGAAGTCCAAGGCCAAGGTGTCAGCGGCGTTGGTTGTTCTTGAGGGCGATGGGAGAGAACCTGTTCCAACCTCTCGTCTGACTTCCCATGCCTTGCTGGCAGTCTTCCACACACCTAACTTGTGAAAGCATCGCCCCACCTCTGCCTTCATTTGCACCTGAATCCCCCTCCACATGTTTGCGCCTGCATCCAAACATCCCCTATGATAAGGATATCAGTCATATTGGATTAGAGACCCACACCAGTCCTCTATGACTTGCTCATAACTTCTTACATCTACAATGACCCTATTTCCAAATGAGGCACTGGCCTGAATTTGGGGGCCACAATCAACCCATAATGGTGTGGAACTCATGGAAAAGGACTTGACTCAGTTGCTCAGTGAAGGGAGAAAGACGAGGAGAACCAGGAAAACCCAAAATCATGAAAGACTAGGGCTTAGCCCAGAGCAAAATGGATTGAGAGGCAGGGGGAAACTAAGGCGCGACAAAGGGACAGCAGCTCAGGCAGGCACAAAGGGGCTGAGAGCAGGACAGAGATGATATCCGCTGCAGGGGCTGGGATCCTGAGCTCCCCAAGTTACAGAAATGCTCCAGGTTCTCCACTCTGTTCACACACACCCCCACTGTCTGCTAGGGGCGTGAGGACAAATCTCTGGTCAGATGATAGCCGAAGGACGTAGAGACAGCAGGTGCCCCACCCACACAGTCTTTGGGGTGGGGCACAAGCTCTGAGCTTGTAGAGCACACGGAATAACCGGAAGCTCTTACCGGGCACTCAGACCAGGTGGGAGCTGTGGACCTGCCTGGAGGCAGCCCCTGAAGGCCCAGCCAAGGTGGGCAGTGCCGAGAGGCTCCAGGCATAGGCTGGCCACTCTCAGGCACCTAGGACTTCAGGCCCACGGTCACCTCCTAGACCTCTGCCCTGTCCTTCGGGAATCCTGCCACCCCGGGCCTCCAGCGCTGCTTACCTCACAGCGGGCAAACGTTTTTATCCATTCCCTGAAATTAAACTTTCCCATTTTTCATTATCAAATTCCGAGCTGGTGTCATCTCCCCCATGCCGGCGTGCGGTACTCGTTTACAGCACCCGAGATTAATATTAGGTGTTTGTAAAAGGCGAATATTAGCTTCTTCCTTATATCTGTCAGAATTAATAACTTCCCCATCACAGATAACTCCGGGTCAATATTAGATTCGCAGATGAGGCTGGAAATAAAATGTATGGAAATATAACATCTCATTTGTACGTATTCAGAAGAGGCCCTTTCATTATTGAAATTCGGCGGCAACTGTTCAAAGGTCAGAGGACTTTGTGGCCTGGAAATGCCCGCCATCTGGCCTGGGCAGTCACAAGCCAGGACAAATTGGTGCCCCTCCATGGGGAACCCGGGAGGATGCAGGAGGCAGCACTGGCACGGGCGGGCACCTCTGCCAGGGATTTTTATAGGGCAGAGAAGGATCGAGAGCTTACCCACCAGTGTCCCAAGCTCACGCTGGGACCCGAGCCAGGGCCTGGAGTGGGCCCCTTGCCAGCGGCTGCTGCCCATATGCCCCCTCTGCCTCCGTGCCAAATTGAGGGCACAGGTCACTTTCCTCCCTTCTAGCAAGTGGGTACTGAACTTCTAGCAGCAGGAAATAAGGGGTTAAAAGCCCGTGCTGTGGAGAACCCACCTTCTCCCAGAAAAGCCATGCCACCCCCAGCCTCACCCACCCCGCGGTGGCGAGGCAGAAGGCAGGCTCCGAGACAGGCAGGCCCACCTCCCTGTTTGGCAATCGCTCATAAATCATAATTGACAAGCATAATTTTTCCCGTGAGCGGCAAGGGTGCTTTATTTAGTTGTTTCTATTTTATCTGGTTGCAGGAGATGATGGACCCCCCACCACTACTTTGGCTGCTTCCCATGATCATAAAACTCCCCACAAGGCTGAGATCTGAGTCCATGACCTCCTCCTGTCCTGGGGTAAAGGGCAGCTTGAGACTCCTGGAGCAGGAGCAGACTTGGGGCAGCCACTGCCAGGGCCTCTGAGGGTGACAACTCAGGGTGACACACCAAGTCCCCAGTGGGGAGGGATGCCAAGCCCCTCTCAAACCTCCCCTGGGTTGCTGCATGGCAGGACCCTACAGGAAGACAGGTAGAAGATGCTCAGCGCAGAGAGGAACTTGCCTGTCGCAGAGGAAGTAGAGATGGCGTCTCCTGTCCCTGAGCAGTGGGCCCCAGGTTGGGCCACAAGAGCTTTGCCCTGGCCCTTTCATACTGGTGGCAGGCCTAGTGGCGTCTCCACTAAGCCTTGGGCCTTTAGGCCTTGTTCCCGGGTCTACAATGGCCCAAATCCTAGCAACGTCATCCACTGTGGGCATCCCGCCGCCATGAGACAGATAGTAAAGTCTGAGTTGCCCCAGACCTCTAGTCTCAAGATGGAGCAATGAGCCCTGCCCTGGGCCACTGCAGAGCTGCCTCCAGGAAATCCCCGGCCCAGCCCCTCAGCCCTCTGCCTCTGGGAGGCCTTTCTTTTCAGCCGCTAAAAAAAAAACCCTCTCCAGTTCCCATAAATGACTTAAGCTTTTCCCTGTTAAGGGCTCCCTCCAGCTGGGCTGGCATTAAGGTCCTGCTCTGGGGCCGTGCCTTTGTGAGGAAGGGGCCCCTGCTCTGGGCAGGATGAAGAGAAAAAGGCCTTCTCTTTCTTTCCTCCTAAGCCCCTCAAACTGGCGGTGACCCACAGTTAAATCCCTTTAACAAGCCTCACTTCCTCACCAAACCAGTTAAAATGCTCCAAAAATAAACAAGGCCCAGGGCAGGCTTTTCCTGAAGCTCTGGGGGGCCAGGCTGGGCAAGAGGGGCCTACATGGGCCCCTTACCTGATGAAAGGCCTCCCAAGATGGGGTTCTGGTCTGTCCCCTCGACCTTTAACAGGAAGGTGCTGGGCTGCTCCTCTGCCTGAAATCCCTCCACAGAGCAGTGTCACTGCGCTGAGAAGCAGCAGCTCCAGAGGCCTGGGGTCACCTGAACTTCAACAGCCATCCGTCCTGGCCCAGCTCCCTACAGACACCACTGCTGAACTAGAGTGACGCGCCTGGCACCACTCCTACCTGGCCATGGTGTGTGTGCTGGTCACAGCAGATGTGTCCCACCCCTGTTGTGGCTGCTATGTGTGCCTGGGCTCCCCAAAGCTGGGAGCTAAGCCCAGGACAGGACCTGGAAGGAGAGTGCTCCTCTGCAGGGCAAACCCAGTGAACCCCAACCCTCACCATCCCTGAGAGCCACACATATCTCTAAACTCCTCTTTTTGTTTACAAGCTGCAGCTGTAGCCACTGCCACCCTGGGCCACCCAAAGACCACAGTGCCATTCAGAGAGGTGAGCCCCAGGGCATTCTCAGCGACGGGAGGGCCTGGGAGTGGGGAAAGAGTCACTGGTCACTGCCACAGCACGCCATGGCCAGGCTGCCTCTGAGACCCGTCTGGGAAACCCTTGCTCTCCGGAGCTTGCCACCCCTGTGGCACCAAAAGAAGCAGAGAAAGAGCCCGGAGCTCTCTCGGGTCCCAGAGCCAGGGAGAAAGCACTGCAGACCTCCACCTAGGCTGTAGGGTTCTGGGACACCTGCCGACTCAGGCAGGCTGGAAATGCATCCTCTCCCCATCCTGCCCCATGCATCCTCTCCCCACCCAGAAAGAGCTCCACCAAAAAGACCCCAAATACACACATACAGGCTCCCCACAAAGGTGTACACCCATCCATCTGTCCACCCGCCCACCCCCAAACACTGACCGAGTGCATGCAACATGCAGAATTCCATTACGAGCAACAGGGACGCAGCAGCCACCACAGCAAGTGAAACTCAGCCCCATTACACCCAGAAGGGAAGGAATCTGCTCCATGTGCTCACAGAAAACACAGAAGAGGCCCAGTTACTTGAGTGGTCAGGAATGGCTGCTGGAAGCCAGGGGTCTGGGTCAGATGATGTTTTCGCCGTGTCTTAGGTTGAGGGGAACAGTGAGCCTCAGGCCAAGAGCACCACAAGGGCATCAGACACACACTGCCTGTGTGTGCCGGGAAAGCGGGGGACAGTTCCCCTGAAGGAGATCGAAGGAGATGTTCATTCCCAAGACCGCTCCTGCCCCTGCCCAGCAGGGCACCCCGGTGGGCTGCAGTGGGCCAGGGGCACCCCAGAACATCCCCTATGGCCACACAGCAGAAGCTGTTGGGGGATCCTGGGGACTGGGCATGGGGAACAGAGACCCCAAGTGTGGAGCCCTCCCTGACCAGGCTTGCAGACAGCTTCTGGGCAACCCCTCGTCCTGACTCACAGCACCAGGCTGAAGGTCCTGTGAGCTCCAGGGTGCATTTCCATATCGCACAGGGCGAGACTCTAGCTAGCGAGTGTCATGGTATGCCAGGGCTGCCAAAGCAAAGCCCACAGACAGAACTGCTTCAACTGCAGACATTGGTTCTCTCACAGTTCTGGCGGCCAGAAGTCTGAATTCAAGGCATGGGCAGGCTGGCTCCCTCTGAGGGCTCTGAAGGAAGGCCCTGTTCTAGTCCCCTCTCGGTGGCTTGGTGCTGGGTATCCTCTCTTGTATCTCCATATCTTCCCTCTGTGTGTGTCTGTATCCACATCTCCCCTAAGGACAGACACCAGTTCTACTGGATCCGGGGCCTCCCTATTCCAGTCTGACCTCACCTGGACTAATTATATCAGCAGGGACCTTGTGAGATCACATTCTGAGATGCTGAGAGCTAAGACTTCCTTACATGAAAGCGGACAGGGAGATCCAGCCCATAACAGAGTACAGGAGAGGTTGCCTGCCCTCCCTTGCCCTCTAGGCATCATCCATTCCCTGTTGCACTCATTTCTCTCACTGAGCATCTGCTAGTAAGCACGCCTAGTGCAGGGTAGAATTAGACACGGGTGATCACCGATTGCTGTTGGTATTAGTCCAACTTCCATCCCTGTGACAAAATACCCGAGACAACCACTTAAAAGGAGGAAAGGTTTACATTGGTTCATGGTTTCCAAGGTTCTGGGCCATGGTTACCTGGCACTGTTGCCTTTAGGCCTGTGGTGGGAAGGGTGCTGTCAAAGAAACTACTCACCTTACAGTGGTTGCGAGGCAGAAACAAGAAGAGGCTGAGATCCTGATATCCCCTTCAAGGGCACATCCTAGTGACCTAAGTTTCTTCCACTAGACCCTGGGTCTTAAAGGTTCCACCAGCTCCCAACAGCACATGGGCAGAAAAACAAGCCTTCTACACAGGGTCTTTGGGTGCGGTCAAGATCCAGACCTTAACGCTGTTATCTCCCCAGACAGAGGGAGCAAGCCTGCAAGCTCCCATGGGGCAGGGTTGTGTCTTACACTCCTACCACTGTATTCTCAGGGTCCAACACAGGAGATGTTAATAAATGTCACAAGAAGGGAGATCAAAGATGACCTCTGTCCTGAAGTTGTCCAGTCTTAGGGCACACAGCCACCCGAGCACAGCCACAAGGACACACTGAAGTGCAGGTAGACTAAGAACCCGAGCCCAGGGTCCTGCCTAACCAGCCTGGCTGGGCTTGGGGTCCTGTTTCCAGGTGACCCCGTCTGATCACCCAGCTGAGATATGATCGCCACCTCTCCTGGCAGCCAGTGACATGGAGGGGTTTGCACGGCCCTTGGCTCAGTGTGTGCCCATTCTCCCGGCTGAAGTGCTACGCAAAAGGTGACAACCACTCACAGATGCCACTGGCTGTCCTTAGGCCCCCAGAACTCATTCTCCAAGACTCTCAGGAGGTCACATCCAGAACAGGAAGGAACTCTTTGGATGGGAAGATGGATGGTAGGGGTCAGTGAACCGACCCAGAATTCTGTGTTATCTTTTCCTTCTCCTTCTCTTGATCTGTGAGCTACAGAATAAAGTCAGTAGCTTCATCCAGCATCCAGACCTTGCAGGTCGGGCCCTGTCTCCATGTCTTGCCCCTGTCTTGCTGCTCTCCACAATCTCTCCTGATCTGGCTGCGTCGTCAGCACTGCCTTCAATGTGCATGCACATCCTTCTCACTGCTGTCCCCCGCACTTGCGCCATTGCTGTCCCATGCTCCTCCTGTCCTGGGAGCTTTTCTGGCCTCTCCCCGCTGGGACCCCTGCATGCTCTCAGAGGATGGAAGCCCACTGCTGTCTTCCCTCCCTCCCCATGGTGACAAGGAAAGTGCTCCACCCTGTCCCTGTGCCCTGAGCCAGAAATGTGCAGAAAACAGTTTAGGAAGGAACCCTTGGAAGGTAGCTGTGACACCCACTTCCAGGCACTGACTCTTGAGTGTGTGGGGTTCTGGTAAGGAGACACAGTCCTCAGGACCTCTCCTCCACTTCCTCAGGTCCAGGCCCACAGCCAGGGTGGCCTAGACCAGGTGTGACTCCAAACTCCTGTCCCCACATAGATCCCATGCCACAATCAGAAAAGACCCTGAGGACCCAAGAGCCAGGCCAGGGAGGGCTGTTACCACCCTGACAGTCTGTCTTCTCCCAGGGCCTGTAGGAGGCTGAGTAGCCACCTGGGTCTGCAAAGCCTAAATCTTTAAGACACCTGAAGTCCCTGAATTGCTGTTACAGGGAATGGAGTTTCTATTTCCACACAGAGAGCACAAGACAGCTTCGTGGGTGTCTCCAAGCCACAGGGGGCCCCTCCAAGATGGACAAGGTCAAGTTCCACCTCAAAGCACACCCACAGAGATGCTAGGAAGGGCCATACAGGGCTTGCTGCCCTGTGGGTGCTCAGCTGCTCTGGCTCCTTCAGCACCCACAAGTGCCCTTGGCTGGCCATGGCCTGATGCCAGCTTCCAGGCCTCTGAGTGGCTCCCTGGGTCTTCACATCAGCCAGTGGCTGCACCTGGGTCCAGTCTGGGAATGAAAGTCTGAGTCTAACCACACGGTGTCCAGGGCTGCGATGCAGCTGTGTCACCTCCCTCTCTGGGGTGGTCCTTCCCTCCCTTCCCAAGCCTTGTCCCAGCCTTCTTGGAGAGGGTGCATTTCCATATCACACATTTTGTGATCTTTGTGACCTTTCAGGCACATTTACTCCAGGCACGCTGGCCAAATGACAGGTCCTCCCTGTGAGACACCAGAGTCAATGCCCAATATCCACAAAACTCCTGATCCAACAGAGCCTGCCTGCCTCCTCCCTCAGCCCCTGGATGGCCTCCATCACCCATTTCCCGTATCCACAGCCACTTCTTCCATATGACTTTAAGCCCTAGAGGCCAGAAACCAGGCCTCCATGGCCCAAGATCTGCACAGCCCTGGCACAGAGGGAGGCCCAGGCAAGTTGGCTGGGGTCAGGAGTGCCCAACTGGCTTTGCAAGTGCTTCCCTATGCTCAGATTCTCATGGAGTGTGAGCAGAGGGGCCACCCACGTCCCCCACAGCCCAGGGTCCCACCCCAGAAGGCAGCCCAGTCCTCTACCCTTGCCAGGGCCTCACACAGCCTGCCAGCCTGCCTACTGGGGGGCATTTTAGCACAATGGGCTTGGCGGCCCCTCAGCTTCCCAGGCGGATGTGATGGCAAATAGCAAGTGCTTGGCATATCTTCGGGATTTCTGTGCATAACAGAAATGTCAGGCGGATTTTAATGAAAGGCTGTGTGCTTCTGGGGATTGACAGCCCTACACAGAATCCTAATTTTCAGATGGCTTGTTCTCCGGGCTCTTGGCACCCATGGCCAGAGCTGAGGGAGCCCCCCAAGTGCTCCTGGTGGGCATGGGCCATCTCCCCCATTTGCAGGAGCAGCCACCCCATCAGCTGACAGACTCCCCTTTCAGGCTCTGGCCACCGGTGCTGAGTCCTAATTTAGAAACCAAATTATTTCTCTTCCTCACCCACAGCAATTGGATGCCCGCCTTTTGCCTACACTTTGTGAGCAACGTGTGGCAGAGGAGCCAGCGTCCCCTCTGCTGACGTCAGATAGGCTGCAGAGAGCATGGTGGCTGCCTGGGCAGGTGCCACAAGAGCAGATGCCACATGGCTGGCGAGGGGTTGGTGCCAGGCAACCCACAGTGGTTGGGATAATCTCCCCTAAAGGAAAAATCTTGCTTCCTGGCCAACTCCAGTGGTCAGGGGACCCTGACAAAAGTGTCACCCTAAGCAAATGGGCCCTACCTTCCTGGGTGACAGAGGTATCACCCAAATGAGCTAGCTGATTATGCCCAAGAACATGACACTTTGCTAGGGAGGGGTGCTCGGGTGCTTAGTGACTTTCTCTGGGCTAGGGGGGCTTGAGATGAAGAAGATGGTGCTGAGCAAGACAGACAAGACAGAGGTGCGCACTGGGGCAACTGAAGGGACAGGAGAGCCCACCTACCCCCTCTGTAGTGGAGATGTGAGTCCCTTTACATCCTCTCCCTCCTGATGAGACTGGGATCCCTGCTCAGGGTCTGCTTGGAGGGACACAGACCTAGATTCAGTAAACCACTAAGAAAACTGAACCCAGCTGGGCATGGTGACACAGGCACCAGCACTCTGGGAGGCTGAGATAGGAAGATCACAAATTTAAGCTCAGCATGGGGCAGTCAGTGACTTAACAAGGCCCTGCCTCAAAATAAAAGCTGAAGAAGACAAAGACTGGTTCCATCCCTAGTACCTGAAAAGCCCACAAAAAATGGGCCACGTGAAGGAGAGCTGGGGGTACCTATACAAGGACTGGGCAGAGCTTCTGCAGCTCCCACAGTCAAGTGGCACTCAGAAGGGACCCCAGCTCTGAGGCAACACCAAGTTCTACTCCGTCCCTCAACTGGCCCCTTGCTCAGATCTCAAGGCCTGCGTCAGATCTGTCTGTGTCCCCAGCTAAGCTGGGGGCATGAGTGGACAGTGCCCAGACATGGGTAGTCTGGAAAGCCCAATCACTACACACCTGATGCATGGCCCTCCTCTCCCCCAAAGTTTAGCTTCACCCACCTGCCCTGATGGCACCCAGATCTATGACTCCTCTGCTCACATCCCTTCCCTCTGAGGGGCTAAAATGAAGCTTGGGACCCATGCCTAGGAATCCCACGTCTTCCCCAGAAACCTGAGCTGAGAGAGAGCCAGTTCTCCTAGGGGAGCTGAGTCTGAGTCTGATCAAAAGGCTGCCAGGAGGAGGCTGGCATCACTGGGTCTTTCTGGAGGGTAGGATGTGGAAGGCAGAGGGCAAGGATGGCACGATGAAGGGCACAGGGCAAGGGTCCCAGAGTCCCTGCCTGCGGGGTGGGGGAATGGGGCAGAACCCCCTTTGTGGCCGGGAGGCAGGTAACAGACAGTTGGGCCTTGAAAGGTGTGGAGGTCTAAGCTGGCAAAGCCAGTCCTGACCAGGCCACCCACCAAGAGGGCCACGGAAACATGGCAGACAAAGGCTGGCTGCAGGTGGGCACAGTGCAACACTGAGGGTCGGACAGGACTGTGCAAGGGACTCAAGTGTGGTCGCTGCAGGAAATAACTGGGCTTCTGCTTCCTGGCAAGGGCTCACGACCCCAAAGCCCCGCCCCACACCCTCTCCAGGACTCCTCTCCGGAAGCTGTCACTGTCAACCCCCCAGCCCATCATTCTCTGCACCCCAAACTCCTCCCTGGTGCTCACCTCTTTCCTACTCCACTCTGGCCACCGAGCCGAGCCTTCCTTCAGTTCCTCGAATGCCCTGGGCTCCCTCCCAGGCTGCTGCGGCTGCCAGCGATGCTCTGGGACCTGTGGGCTTCTCCTCCTGGCTCAGACACCACTCCTGCAGGAAGCCAGGGCCCCTGGGCCAGGGGGCTCCCTGACATCCATTCTCACAGTGCTCGTGGGAGTCCCTTAGACCCCTCACCATTGGGGAGCAACGTGCTTACTTGGGCTTTATGTGCTTTGTCCTGTGCCCCCCCCAGCCCACCCCCCTGGGAAGAATTTCAGAGCGGAGACCCCAGCAATTCCCAAACAGCCCCAGGCTGGAGCACAGGAAGCTTTCAGTCAATGGCTGTAAATTGAGTAAGTAAATAGATAAATGAGCAATTTGGGCGTGATTCACACCAGCCTGTGCCAGCTCTCGCTGGGAGTGACCTCTGCCCGTAGGTCTGTCTCCTCTAGCACCAAGGGCACTTTGTGACTGGCTCAGATCTGAGCCCCTGCATTCCCAGGATGCAGCACCAATCAAGAGAGGTTGATTGGCTGACTGAAGGAGCGGAGGGCAGATGTGAACAAGTGAGCTCTCCTCCGTCCCTGTCCTTTCCCCTAGGCTCCCCCAAGACTGCAGGTCCCCAAGACTCAGTCCTCTATGGAGAAGGTGCCCAGGGCAGCATGGCAGGAAGCACACACTGAGGCTGCAGCTGTAACCCCAAAGAGGAGCAGAGATCAATGCACCGGCTATTGACAAAACCTCTGCCTGCTGTCATGAAGATATTTCTCACATCTTTATTGTGTTGGTGTGTGTTGATTCATAGCGGTTTTGTCAATAAAAAAAACACCGCACAAAGTCTCACAGTAAAACTGTCACCAAAAATTATTTATTGCTGTGATAACAGCAAATTATATATTGAAGATTTGTGGCCGAGGGTGGGATGGAGGGAGCTGTGTGGAGACCCCTCTCCACACCTGCATCACCTGCCCGCCCCCCCACCCTGGTGGGGACCAGCTGGGGTTCAGGACTCCGCCCCCTGGGAATATAAGAGAGAATACAAGCTGCACACGGTTACACAGGAGCCCTCAAGCAGGAGGGAGCATTTTTTTTCACCAACTAAGCCAGGAAGGTGTCTTCAAGGAAATAACAACAGGGCCACCTCTGGAAGATCAAGTGGACTCCAAATATTCACTTTGAGAGGACAGAGACTGCATGAGCAAAAGCTTGCAGGCAAAAAGACGCTCCCCACAGTCAGAAGATGAGGAAGCAGCATGCTTCACACTCTCTGCCTGCTGTCCGGAAAGAAGAGACCAAGACCGGACCCTCCTTCTTGTCGATGGTGGCCATCGCCGATCCATTTCATCACTAAAAATGTTTTTCTATGATTTCTTCCTGGGAAAATTTACTTCCCAGTTTTGGCATTTCATGGGCAAAGTATAAATTGTGGAGGTGGCACAAACTATAAAAGCGAGCTTTTCTTTTAAACTATAAATGTGCTAAGAGGTGGTGCGGGGGGCCGGGGGTGCGGGAGAACCTCAGGTCCCCGGTGGCTGCTGCCTGTTGTTACACACAAAAATCTGTGCGCTCGGGCTGGATTGGTGGGCGGGAGTGTGCCAGCGCCGGGAAAAGGGCAGCCGGGCAAACCAGGGGTGAGGAACCGGTGGGGAGTGCAAGAAGGAAGGGGCAACTTCTCTAGAGCCATGCTTGCTATTTTGGGAAATTAACAAAGAGGCAGGGATAATTTTTTTTTCCTGGAATGTCTTTCTTGGGGTCAAAAATTTATACTTACATCAATTGGTCGGGTAAAGGGGAAAGAACACATTTAGAAAAAAAAAATTAGTGGAAGATTTCTGCTCCACACTGGCAGCCCTCTTCCTGCACATCTTTCTCTTTATGCGGTTTTGTCTCAGTGATTTGAGCATGTTCTAATTTTGTCATTCAAGCCATCTGACTTTCACTGCTCTATACAAACAAAACCTAATTTAGTCGGAGATGTTTTAAGTCATAACAATGACGGATGGCCAGGGTTCAGGTGTGGTGGAATATTTAAATACCTAGTCTATATTTTTCTGATATAAAGACAGGCAGTTTTTTTGTATTCTGATTAATTATGATTTTGCATTTCAGAAAAAAATAGCTTTTTCTATTCTACATTATTAATTGGTTATTTAATTAGGAATTCTCCAAGCTTCAGATGTTGGGAAGCTAAATCTGTGAGTGGGTTTAAAAAAAGCTGAGCGCTATCCTGTTGCCTTTTTGTATCTTATGAAGGTCACAATAAGACGTGATTGTTTGGCATAGCGGCGGTGAATTATGCCACCCAGACAAGCTTTTAACCTATGTGCCTTCACTCTGAGTGAGACACACGGGCATGTGCTCTCTTTAAACCGTTCTCTATTGAAGAGGATTCAATCACCATAATGAATCTGAGGCCAGGCAGCAATCTTCTGCACTGAAAGAATTTCTAAAAGATTGTAGAATTTGTAAAACGAACAGCTCGCAGACTAAATGGCTGTGTGGGTGAATCAATTATTGCAAGGCCCCGAGTAGTCATAATATTTAGTACATATCATAGAGTGTTTCAGGTACAATAAGATATGCTCATTTTTCCCCGTTTCTGCTGGAAGTGGTACCAAATGCCTGCAAACAAGCTCAGCCAATCTGCAGCACCCCGGCAGAGCTGGGTCAAGTTGAACGCCAGGATGCACACGTCCCCGCCAGTCCGTTCGTACCTGCAGGGCGAAGCAAGCTGTGTTCCTGGGAGGGCAGGGGAGCCGAGGCGCCTCCCCCAGCCTCATGCAGTCCCATGAAAACCGCTTCCCAGGCTCATGGAGATGCTAAGTTGCCAGCTCTCTTTTTTTAGAGCCTGGTTTTGAACTGTTTCCTTATTAATACAATAATTATTTTTCTCTGACAGCACCATTTATAACCATCTACTCTATGTCCAACTAGCCCTGTTTTCATTAATCAATGGGCATGGGGATGACTGTCATCACCTCTCTGGATGATGACTTATCGGCCTCATGCAGGCTCCTCTCAGGTGACCGCAAATCAGGTGAGGACAGGGCCTTCCTGCCTGCTGGGTGAGGAGCTTCCCACACATAGGGCTGGGTACCGCTAAAGACCTTGACTGGAAGGAGAAGCATCCGGGAAATCCCCGGAAACTCAGAGAGACTGTTTCCGCAGTGCTTTAAAAGTTGCAAGACAACTGGTAGTGGGAATCTAAATTAGTACAGCCACTAAAGAGGCCACATGGAGGCATCTCAAAGACTGGAAATAGAACTGTCATATGATCCAGTTGCTCACTGCTGGATAGACATCGAAAGGAAATAAAATCAGTCTGTCAAAAAGATACTCGCACTCCCACGTTTACTGTCGCACTCTTCACCACAGGCAAAATATGGAATCAACATGTTCACTGATGGAAAAATGGATAAAAACAATGGAATATTATTCAGTCACAAAAAATGAAACTCTTGTCATTTATGGCAATAGGGATGGAACTAGAGGATATTATATTAAGTGACATGAGCCAGGCACAGAAAGACAAACACCTCATGTTCTTAATCACATGTTGGAACTAAAAAAATTTTGCTTTCAGAAAAAAGCAGAATAGTGGTCACTAGAATCTGTGAAAGGGGAGAGAGAGCTGATATGGGGAGGTCAGTTATGGAAGGCATCGAATATACAGCTCAGTGGGAGGAAGAAGTTTTCATGTACTACAGCATAGTAGGGTGATTGTAGTGTGCAACAATGTTTTATACTTAATAAAGAACTAAAAGAAAATAGTTTACAAGTTCAAAGAAATGATAAATGTTTAAGGAGATGGATATGTTCATTACCCTGATTTGATCACTGCACATTGTATACATGTATCAAGTTATCACATTGCACCCCACAACTAGGTATAATCATTATCTGTTCAATTAAAAAATAAATTAAAAGTTATAATATAGGCAGTGCCCAACTCCTTCAAGTATTATGAGGAGGGACGGATACAATCTAAGGGGAGTCTGAAAAGAATCATGCTGTCACCAGGGCAAGTGTCACTGGAGAAGACCAAGGGGCCAAGTTGGCACTCAAGATAGATATTCCAAGGACTGGGACTACTATATTCATGGATATGAAAGTTGACCCAGACTGATCTATTTATTCAATGTTACTTCACTTAAAATTCCAACAGAAATTTTTGAGAAACTTGTCAAATGATATGGGCTAATAAGGAGAGAAGAACAGCCAGGACATTTCTAAAACTGAAGTGTGGCAAGGAAGCCTTCACCCTATAACATGCCATGAGTTTGTGTGACTACATAGTAAAAGACAGTGAGGCATTAACACAGACAACAGTAATCAACCAGAAAAACAAGAGAACCCAGAAACAAAACCTCACAGGAAGTATGTGGTATTAGGTATAGGACAAAAGTTATATGTAAGATCAGTTGAGGGGGAGTGGATAACTCACTGTTCAAAAACTGAAGTTTAAAAATGATTATCCATCAGGGAAAAAGGAAGAGGTGTATCTTCTCATTTTTTGTTAGCAAACCAAATCCAGGGGGATAAAAGACTTAAACGTTAAAAGCAAAACTCTTGCTGAGCATGGTAGAACATGCCTATAACCCAGCATTCTTGGAAGCTGAGGCAGGAAGGTCACAAGTTTGAATCTAGCTTGGGCAACTTGGCCACTTAGTGAGATCCTGTCTCAAAATAAAAAATAAAACAAGGGTTGTTTGAGATGTAGCTTAGTGTGAAGGCCCTGACTTCAATCCCTAGTAGCAGGGGAAACAAAATAGAACAAAACAAAACCCTCTAAACTTCTTAGTGCTAAATATATCTAATAGATCATTGGGTAGGAATATCTGTTTAAATAATCACCAGTAATGACAAAGAAAAAGATTAATACATCTGACCAGTTTAAAATTAAGAACTTTATATTTATCAAAAGATACCTTTAAGAGGCTGGGGATGGGCTAGGGATATAGCTCAGTGGCACAGTGCTTGCCTTGCAAGCATGAGGTCATGAGTTCAATTCCTAGTACCACCAAAAAATAAAAAAAATTTTTAAAAAGAGGCTGGGGATACACTCAGCAGCACAGTGCCTGCCTGGCAACCAGGAGCTCAACTCCTGGAACCGAAAAACAAAAAAAAAAAAAAACCACACTTTTAAAAGTAAAAAGGCATGTTGGGCCATATTAGTAACAGACCAAACTAACAAAAAAATACTATCAACACTATATTGAAGGAGTTGAAATGTAGGTCAGTGGTAGCGCATTTGTCTTAAATGCTCAAGGTCCTGGGTTTTATTCCCAGCAAAACACACACACACACACACACACACACACACACACACATTGAACAACAGATCTGTGTTAGACAGCACAAGTAGCCCAACATGGAAAAAAGGGCAAGGGGCATAACTAGGCATTTCACAGAATAGACAATAGGACCAATATGTTTATAATTAAGAGAAGATCAGCTTCACTAGTGATCAGAGAAATGTAATCAGCATCATAATGAGATCATTTATACTTATCGAAGTAACATGTACTAAGTCTAATAATACCAAGTGGTGGTGAGGATATGACTCCACACAACCACTTATATGTTGTTGTAGAAGCCATTGCTTTATAAAAATAGTCTGAAGTTATCTCTTAAAGCTGTCTTTTTGAGAGAAGGTCTCTCTATGCAGTTCAGGCTGGCCTTGAGCTCACTTTATAGCCTAGGCTGGCGTTGGACTCGCCTCAGCCTCCCGTCTTAATGTTGAATAGTCATACTAATTCTAGTCCTAGGTATATATAATTAAGAGGTAAAACTGCATATATATGAAAGGAGAAAGGTTCAAGAATGTTCACAACAGCACATTACAGTAGCATTCTGGAAATAACACAAATGCCCAAGCTCAGAGGAGCAGGTGATTCCTCTTTTTACCCAGAGGAACACAATGGACAAGACCTCAACATATAAGCCAACCATGCACAGAAGCAACAGGATGGAAAGTTCTCAGCAAGAGTAAGATATAAAAAATCATATACAGGATGGCATCCTCTTAAAAACAACTAAACAAGAACATATGCTTGTAGAAATTCAGTGTAGACACAATAAAATATATCAAAGGAAAGCAAAAGGTTGAACAGAGACTTGAGAAGATGGTTACCTTGGGTGGGGGAGAAGCGAGTATAAGCGGGGGGGGGACTGTAGATTATTAAGTTCTTAGTCTGTGTTCAAAAATATCACTTAATTACACCACACATGAGCTATGTCTGACACCAGGACAAGTGTGAGGACCGAGGGTTATGATAAATCCATTCCATGTACTTAGGTCTGACTTTGACCTAGCTGGAGATATACCTCAGTGGCATAAGCGCCTCCCTGACAAGTGCAAGGTCCTGAGTTCAATTCCTGGTACCAAAAAATAAAAATATAAAAAATAAAATATTATTCTGACTCTGACCCAACAAGTTCACAGTTCAGAACAAACCTAAGGAAAAGCCTCAGAGCTGTGCACAAAGAGTCAGGTACAAGATCGGTTAGGACCCAATTGTTTCCAATAGCAGAGAACTAGCAAGAACTCTCAAGTTCAACCATAGAGAAGGGACCTAAATGAGCATAAGGTACCATCATGTGATGGACTATTAAAAAAGTTTCTATTTTATGCAGATGAAAACTGGAGAAAGAAAATAGACATGAACTACAACAGTAAAACCACAATTCTGATGACATAGTGAGATTAAAGGTGATTGTGTGCTTTTTTCATCTGTCCTGACATATATGATTAGGTTATTCTATATTTTTAAAAGGTAAATTTAAAAGACCATGAAAGAAATGGTAGCACAGCTGAGGAGGTGTGAGAGGACTTGTCCTGTCAACTATCTCAGGTATCGTTTTCAGATATCAAAAGGACTACTGCCTCAGATACCCAAGGAGAACTCTTGTGTTGTTATAATTTTTCATGTTTACATGTTAAAATAAAAGCTACATTTATTGTAGGAACTTGGAACAACAGGGAAATGTTTAAATAAGTATGGCAAAATCCCTCCACCCAACACGGACTTCCTTCTTTCTAGTGCTTTTCTCCAAAGTAGAACCAAGAGTTGTAGGGCTGCTGCTGGGCACATCGCAGTAACTAGGCTGGTTAACTGACCGTTTCAACTTGGCTAGGCTCTGGAGCCCAGTTACTGGTCAAACTCCAGGCTAGATGTTGCTTTGCAGGTAGCTTTTAGATGTAATGGATATTAAGTAAGTATTTTGAGCAAAGCAGATTACCTTCTGCCACACGGGAAGGCCTCATTCAATCAGGTGAAGGCCTTAAGAGAAAAGACAGAGGCTCCCTAAGGAAAAAGAATTTTGTCTCTAAACTGCCTTCAGACTTGAACTGTAATGTCAACTCTTTCTCAGATCACCAGCCTGCTGGGCTGCCCTGCAGATTTAGGACTTGTCAACTGCTGCAAATGAGTGAGTGAGCTAGTTACTTAAAAATCTGTGTGGGTGTGTGTGTGTATGTGTGTGTGTGTGTCTCCATAGGTGTACATATCTTCATCCTAGTGCTTCTTTCTCTGGAGAGCCCTAATATATAACTAATGCAATTACATATATTTGCATTTAGATAACATTTTTAAAATAGGATATTCACATTCTGTTTTCACCTAACATGGAATACATCATAAGCAGGTAGCCAATATTATTTTTAAAGTCTTTAAAAACTCTTTAATTTTAATTATCACTTATTTATATAATAATCTATTCTTGGCCAGTTCCTTATCATCCGACACTTGGAGTTGCCCCAATTTTTCACTTTTGTAAGTAGTGAGGCAATTAGCAGTTCATAAACATAATCTTTATGTCTCTGGTTCATTTTTTTTTTAACATAACAGAGAGACCCTGGACTGAGAGTCCAGGGCCTGGTTTCTGGAATCAGTTTGCCTCGCTGTGGGTTGCACTGGCCTCCTTGGCCATAGCGTTTCCAAGAGCGTTCACAGGCACTGTGCTCCAGGGCTCCTCTGAGGCCCATGCCAGCCTTGTACTCTGCCCTTGGCTCTTACCCACATGGCCATCACTCCTGCCTTTGTCTGGCTCCTCAGCCTTGGCCTCTGTGGTCACTGCCTGCCCATCCCCTCCTCCCTCTGGACAAGCCCTGCTCAAGCCCTGTTCCCACTGGACCCCATTTCCAGCACATCCCTCTCCCGGTTCTCTGCCCCCACTGGTCTGCACAGGCCTCATTGCCATCTGCTCTTCCGGGCCCAAGATGCCTCCCAACCTCAGTGAAGGGGTTGTAACTTCTGTTTTCTGTGGGTCCCTCTTCACACTCTGGATGTCGTAGGACTGAGACTTCTCTACTAAGCTCTTCCAAGAGAAGGATCCAAAGAGCAAAGGAGCTCCAGGGAGCTGAGCTCAGATACAATGAGGCAGTGGAGCCCCCACCAGGCTTCTGTCAGGAAGCCGGTATTTCCTGAAGGTGTCTCTGCTTTGCGCTTCCCTGGTCCCCAGTATCACTGAGTTCCTCTGTGAAACTTCCTATGCTTCTCCTCTGACTGAGCCAGATAGTGAGGGATAACCTTCACTTGTTCCACGTCCCACAGCGATCTTTCAGCGAACCCCATCAGTGCTGACCCCCACTCATATATTCAACTTGTCCCTCTTGCTCATCTCCATGCTCACCATCATCTCCCATCAAGGGGCTATAATACACTTCTGGTCTCCTTGCCTCCACCTTGGGCCCCCACATCAATTCCAAGGGAAGCAGCACTCTTGCTTGAGAGTCCGATGGGTCACTGTACTGTTCTGAACCCCCATGTAGCCACCGAAGCCTCCATTCATGCTGGGCCTCACTGGCTTTAACCCTGACCTCTTGGGACACTCCCCAGGCTCCAGCCCAGGGACGAAGCCCTAAAAGGGGCCCCATCCCAGGTCTTCATGACTAACCCCTGTGTAGCTTTTGAGTCTAGGTCACCACTGCCTCCTCCAAGGCCTTTCTTGGTCTCGCCACCACCCAGTGATCCCAGTGCCTACTTTGTACTGTTTTTATGGAGGCAGTGACCAGACCTGTCTACTATATAATAAGGTCCCAAGACCCGGTGAAGACTTTTGACTCAAACTCATTGTTAGAAATCGAAGCCTCAGAAGCAGTGGTCCCTCTCCCAGAGCAGGAAGGCACATGAGCAGGCTCCTGCCTCTCACAAGGTCCCCTCCTTGCAGAATGTGAGGATATCTACATGCGGGAGACACACAGAGGTGGAGGAACATCGGGGTTCTGGGGCACTGCAGATGCAGGAAGGTGGCAGAGGCAGCAGCACACATGACGGTTGTAAAGGGTACCTGCCTTCTCCAGGCAGTCTCATTCCCTCCAGGCTTCCCCGCCTCTCACGTTTGCTGGGCTTAACAGTGAGGTATGCACCACACAGCAGGGGCCCCCAGCCCTTATCTATCACGTGGGTCAGGGCAGGAAGGGGACTGGGTCGTTCTGGTTTGGGAATCCCGGGGACTGGCAGCCAGCCCCCAGCAGGAACCAAGGCTGCACTAGCCCAGCACCTTCTTGGACAGTTGAGGAGAGAGGAGACACAGACAAAGAGGGCAGGAAGAGGAAGTGGAGGAGGAGAAAGAGGAAGAGGGAGAGGAGGAGGAAAAGGGAGAAGCAAAGGGGGAAGAAGCTAAGAGGGACAGGAGAAAGAGATGCAGAATAGGAGAAAGCAAAGGCAGGAGGCTGAGAAGAAGGGCCACAGGGGAGGAGAAGACAGGCGCACACCAGGCAGGTGCTCAGGCTTAGATGGTCTGGGACAAAGGGAGGCCCCTGAGCAGCGGTGGGCAGTGTGGTCACACAACTCTCAGGGCTGAGCCTTGCCAGTCACCAAACACCCCACTCTACCCAGGCAGCTCACAGTTCCCTTTGTGCTCACCTCCAAACAAGGGCATGAAAGCGTAAGACATCGGGACCCTGGGAATGCCTGTCCTCTCCTGAGCTGCCCTGCCTTTGAAGGCACTCTGGGCCTTCAGCCCCCCAAGGCATCAAGAGGACAGTGATAGGACAGAAAAGGGGCCAGTCACTCAGTGGAGGACCTGGACCAAAGCAGATTTCCTTAAGGACTAAGGAAATGTGTTCTCATCCCGTCTGGAAAAAAATGGGAGGGGACATACATCATTCTTCCAAGTAAGCACTTCCACATCCAATATGTCAACAGCCACATGAGGCACTAAACTGATTCTTGCAAATTAGGAAATGCCTGAGAGAAGCAGGATAACTTGTCTAAGAGTCAGTCCTTGAGGAAGGGGCAGAGAGGGTGTATCGGCTGATGCTGGGCTCCCAAGCCTGCCCCAGCCTCACACCAAGGGGACGTGCTGTGGATGGTCACTCCAACCAGGGCCGGGCCAACAGGCCCAGTGGAGGAACTAGGCCATGTTCCAAAATGTGAGACTCCCCTAAATTGTCCCTTCATGTTCTTGCTGAAAGCACCAAAGGTGCAGATAAAAAAAGAACTCCCCACGTGGGCATGGAAATGAGACTCCGCCAAAGAACACAGGAAAGGTAACTTTACTTTTCCTTCCAGTCCTGGGGCTCAAACCTAGGGCCTCTTGCATAAGCTGTAAGCACTCTACCACTGAGCTGCATCCCCAGCGGCAAGGTCACCTTTTCTTGGGCAGCCACCCATCACCAGCTCAGTCCCCGCTTCCTGAGACTTTCTCTAAGCATTAGTTCTTTACAATTTAGATGTGGAAGAAGGGAACGTTTTCCCCTAAGAAATCCCCAACATGCTCCAACTGCAAGCTTGTGCCATTTGTCCTGTCTGCAGTGAGGGCGCAGGTCCTTCTCCCGCATATGCACATTATATACATTTGTTTACATGGAGCGATGGCGCTCTCTTGATTGCACCGCAGTGCAGCCCGCTGATGAGGTTTGCTGTTGACATTTCAACATTAGCTGGCTTTTGTCAATTGTGGCAGCCTAAGAAATTCTATCTTAAGGGCTGCTCTTTATTAAATTTGCAAGATACAAAACTGTGACTGACAAATAGTCTCCTTTTTCTTTGCAAATGCATAAATAACGGTCAGCAACTCTGAAGCAATTAAAATGTGCTTTAAATTTAAACAAAAATGTAATCGTCAAAGAGTTTTACAAGGATTGGAGTATCCAACATTTGGCCGAAAGAAACATCTTCTTGACATTTTTCAACAGCTACCAGCACGTGGATCTTTGGGGGGCTGGCATGTGGGGGAGGCACGACAGGGGAGAAAGCAGAGGAAAGGACACTGACATGAGCCTCCTTGTTCTAGGCTTTACCAAACTTTGTCACAGAATCTTCTATGCAACTCTTTTATGTGCTATCGGTGACATAATTCCTATTTTTTCACCAGCCATTATATATGATAAATAAAACAATGCTCTGAAAACACTGAGATCTCTCATCAATGTCATTGTGAAAAGGGCCCAGATAAATGAGTCCTGGAATCACAGGCAGATGACATGGCTGGCCATGTATCATCTTCTATGTATTGAACGTAGTCTTTGTAAAGATAGAGCGGTAATAAAGAGTGGTATTGTGTGCTCTGAAAGGCTGTGTGGGTCTGTGCATGACTAATCTGTCTTTCTGCATTATTTTATTCAATCTTCTCTGACTTTATGCCTTTGACATTTTTGCTACACTCAGTAAATTTGAGTGAATAGGCAATTTTAAAGAATTTTTATAGGGCTTCAGAGAAGTCATATGCAGACTGTATCTTTGTTCAAATTTAACAGTTTAAATATTTCCTTTGTCTAGGGTGCAGAGTAATCTTTAGACAAAAAAAAAAAAGAACGCTTTAACTTTAAGATTTTAACAATGTTTCTCTGAACTAGTTCAATTATTTAAAGAAAAAAAAAGGAAAGAAAAAAAAGGAAAGAAAAAACAGAAGAGCAGGCTCATAATGGAGTAACGGTCCAACTTTTTATTTTATCATTATTATAACCAGAAAACTGGCTCACCTTAAGATTAAGACATTTCTTCTTTCCCCAGACTCAGACAATGAAACGAAAAGGGGTGATTTTTAATCCAGAGTTCACAACGGCCTCATTTGAGCATCACCTACTTTTCTGACTTTGTATTGCTAGGGTAGCTGTCTGTAAGGAATGATTTCATTGCATGTCTTTGATTTGCTGTATATCATGTTATCATTCATTATCTAATCTGTAACATTAGTTTTGCTAGGCACTGCACTTTAAATAATTTATACTACAGAGGTATGCGATACGAAAATAAAAATTCATTTCCTTTGCTACATTAGGCAGAAGCCCCACCTGAAGGATATTCAAATTGCTACTTTTAGGAGACTCAGTCCATGTCATTTTAGGTTGTTTAATTATTTGGAGAAACACTTGGATGACTTGATAAAACTGTCTGGGCTAGCAGGTGCAATCCTCAAAGTTTTAGCTTATAAAGACTTTTTAAAAGATTATTAAACTATTTAAAGAGAACCTAAACTTTAGGTGACCTCTATCCTGATGGATTCATAGAACCAATTACATTTTACAGTATCTGTATCAAAAACATAGTCCATATATTTCATCCCTTTATGAATCACTTTGTAAGTCCACATCTACCAGGGTGACTAAAAATGTATGCTTAGTACCTCTGAGGCACTTTCCAGAAACTGGACCACAGGACCTCTGTCCAATGTGGCTGGATACTGGGGCCCATTCTGGAACAGGAGAGTCAAGTTAACGGTATAAGGTAACTTTCCTCCAGGCATCCAGGGAAGGTAAACAGCATGAAGCTGTTAGCACTAGCCTCTTGTGAGACCAAACCCACCTGCTTGCATCCTCCCTGCATCTGTCACCCGGCTGCAGGCTCGTCACCACCAGGCATGGCAGGACTTAGGGCAGTGCAGGCAACAATAGTATACCAGTTATCCCAGGAGGGTTGGGAGGGAGTTAACTGATGATAGGCAGCAGGGCAGGGCCATGATGAGGCCCGAACACAGTCTCTTAACATTCTCTTTCTCGGAAAGCAGGCACTTGCGCGAAGTGCAAAATGCACCAAAGTCTAGCCACAATTCACATACCAGGAAATCATGGGTCACATGTAGCTCTAGGTGTCTCCACTACAACCACCGACCAGAAGACACCACACACCTCGCTGAGAACTCACGGAAATAAATACACAGGTCCAATGTGAGATACAGAACATTTTTGTAATCATCTAGCAGAGAATGAGATCTAGATGTATCATGTCTGAGTTTCTGACTTCTGCCTTGTAAATGGATAAACATTTCACATCTTCATGTAAGACTGAAACATGAATCCCCTATCTTTTTTCAGAGCGGATACAAATACTACTTTTTATCACTGCAAAGCATTTGATGTAAGTTCATTAAAATGAAAGATTAGAGAGCCCTGAAATGTAGGATAATATGATTCATGTATAGATTCCTGATAACAGATGAGGTTTCTATTATTTTCCTGCCATAGAAAGGACTAATCCTGCCCCTGCAGGAAGTTACCTTCTTCTTTACGAACCATTTTCATAAAACCAAATAAACAACAAACATGTCCAAGATTATCTACGGCAGTTTCCCATTGATTTATTTGACTCAGATCCGGAGTAGAGGTCTAGTGTCAGGTCTGCCTCTGTGCATTTTCATTAAACAACAAAACTTTAAAAAACAAAATAAGCTACTACCTCCAAAATAACTGAAAACAAAAGGTGCTGCAACTCGAAATGATCTTACCCATGTCACCAAGCAGGATGTAGGATTTGCATTTTTAGAACCCTAGTCCTTAACAGGGAAGCAGTGGAGAGGCCCTCTCGCCGGTATGCTTTTTAAGCCCAGCCTGAGCTCTCTATGCTTGAGAGCATCTTATGATGCTGTAACTAACCTCAAACCTGGAGCAGCAGGGGGGCAACAAACCTCAGAATACAGCAATGTCATGCTTTACAGGCGCTCTCAGCAACAGCATGAATGAGGGGGGAAATTGGTTGCCTAGGAAACCCTCTGGTCCTGGTAATTATTACTGTAACTGACTGCACACCCCACCTATAACAGAAATGAATAATAATTTATAATCGCTGACTGGCAGCTTTCTGTCTGTGCCTCTGCTCACCACTGCTACCTACTGGCATGCAAAATTAGCTACAAGCAAACAGTGGGTATGCCAGGGAATAAAACCACCAGCAAAAGGACTGACTGAAGAAAATCTGCCCCCATCCTTCTCCACCAGGTTCTGAATATAGTTCACGTAAATTGCTGCTCAATCAATACAGCAAAAATGAAAAGTGCTTTGTGTTCGTCTACACAATGGGGGTTGAACAATCTAATGGAAGTTGGTCATCTCAATTAAAAGCAATTTCATATTGTGACATGAGCAAGACCAAAAAGAGGTACTTAATAAGGTTAACAGAAGCTAAATAACAGCATGTATCTTAATGATCCCAAATATACGACTCGCAAGCTATTTAATAGTATAGAATTTGATAGTAAGCAAAACCGCTATAAATAAAATCCTATCTGGTAGTTTTGATCAATTAAACTACATAATTAACAAAGATGGTCCATTTATCTTAGGTTGTCTAATTTGCAGTACAGTGTTAAAGTACATCTACTGGAAGACTAGTTTGTTTAGAAATTAGAACATTCATAGTGATTTACTGGATTTGATTTAAAAGACACAGCAGGAGCTGGCAAAATTCACATATCATGGGGTTAATGTGGGTTAGAATGTAGCTATTTGTAATACAAAAATATTGCATACCAAATACACACATCTGATTTCTTTTAATCCTAGTTCATCTTTTTTTTTCTTGTAAATGTCGTTCATTTGCTAAAATAAACAACAGCTACATTTGCCACTATTAGGACCCAGAAATCTTCCATTGTCAATTTCCAAAGCAAGAGAAGGCTGCATAGGTAACAGATCAAGCCCTGATTACTGAAAAGCTGTCCACTGGCTGACAGCTTCCAAGGCTCCTTCTGGAGGGTTGGTATTTCCACTGATGTCAACCAGTGCTGGTTTGTAGCCGCCACATATTCAGGCTCTGCGACTCACAACCCTGTCTGGTCAGGACATTTCACAGTGATGAGTTCTGTAAGTTCAAGTAGAAAGGTCATGATCACTGAAGCTAGGCTAAGAATCCTGAAGAAGGAAGAAAGAAGTAATGATATGAAGTGCTCAGCCCTCCCATGGGGTCACCCACGCCCAGCCCCTCATGAACCTGAAATCCTACCAACATGACAGAAGACTCACTGGTAGGGCTGACACTAAGCACCATGGAATTTCCCATCCCAAGTGCTAGCTGGTTACATTGTAACATAAAGAGTAATTTTCCAAAAATATTTTTGTTTTAAAATCAATCTGATACAGTAATAATTTCAGGGTTTTTTTACATTTTCTACCCCTTAATTAATGCCAGGTATAGTTATTGAATACTTACCTCTTTGCTTTTCAGATATCAACAGATTTCCAGAAGTTTTATACATATTTCAGAGGCTTTTGCATAGTTGTTAACACTGACATTGACTCTTTATTATTAAAGAACCCACTAGACAACCCAGACTTGGACTACACAACCACCCCACACAAGACACACATGTCTAAGTAAGGAGACACCAGGACACAGAACCCAGGAGCCCAAGCTTTGTGGAAAGCCTACTCAAGTCAGATCAGACTGCACATTTTCAAATGCATTCAAGTTTTAAGCAAGTATTTGCAAATTTCACTTTTCTGAAGAGGTTCTGAGTGCTGCTCCTTGGTTACACCTCAATTAGCTCCTAACAAGTGCTCCTTGAAAGATTTCCAATAACTGTAAAAATTAAACTTACTCTTTTAGCTTCTGTGACAAGTGGATCTAGCCGATACTTTGTGAGAATGGCAAAGGCTTCCCTCAAAGCACAAGAAAATGTTTATTATAATTTTCACCAATGGAACCATTCCTCACCTGTGAGTAAGAGGCATCACCAACTCATCAGACAGCCCACTCTTCTTTCTGCTTAGCTTCCAGGAGCTCCTACATGTACAATGGCAATAACAACTTGGGGGCCAAGAAACTATTTTTAGTCTCAAAAAATCCACCTTACTAATAATAAACTTATTACTTGAACAAAGTGTAACTAAAACCCCTGTATAGGTTCTAATTTCATTAGCACTGTCCCAAGTACTAAGGTATTTCCTTCCCAGAGATCCTATCAATCTCTAATCTCACCTAGCCCCTCCTCTGACGTGAAGCAGTTGCCAATTCTCTAAGCTCAAAGACGACACTGAGACTCCAAAGTTTGAACTCTATCTGCAGCAGCACTTCTGGTATTCTCCTCTGACCTGTCCACTTGACCTACCTTCACTAAAGAAGAATGACAAACTACCTGAATAGAGAAAATGCTCATGGATACTACAGACAGTACACTCTGCCAACCCTGCTAGTAGAAAGCCTCTAAAAATGCTGGATAAAATGTAACAACTTCTCAAACCTAGAGTCTCACTTGCAAAAAAAATAGCAGGAGCCATCACTGGCTTTAAAAAAAAAAAAAAAAAGGAAAGAAGAGCTAAAATCATTGGCAACAAGTTAGAGGTGTCAATCCTGGGACGTAACCAGGAGTTCTATGTTTTAAAAGCTGCAAGTCCCTGGGCTCACCAAAGGAGTTCAAACTAGGATGATCACACAAAAGGCTGCCACAGTGAAAGGTTGAGAAACTTTCCCATTATCAAAAACCAGCAAGGAAACTGGCTTTGATGTGCCGAGGCTCTAAGTAGGACAGGTTGGGGTGGAGTTTCCCCTGGGGATGTATAGCTGTGGACCAGCCTTCTCCTGGGTCCAGATGGGAGAAATTGCAAGCCATGAAATTAACTGAGAAGCTGCAAGCAATGAGCTTAACACAGATATCCTGCCAAGAACTCTTCAGTCTAGTCTTGAAGGAGTAAGTGGTGCAGAACTTGCTCTTCTCACATAAATCCTGGAAACTGGACAAGATATATATTAACTTTCAGACACTTAGACAATAGTAGTAAAGACTGAGATCACTAGCAAAAGGAAGCAAATGAGGTGAGTCTTGTAATCACACTGGCTTTCTCTTGAGAGACATTTTTTTTGGACCACAGCACAGGGAAAAGCAATCCAAGCAAAATAAGCAGGGTCTTACAGAGGAAAAGCCAACCAGACGCCAATTTAACACAGTGATCAAAATTAACATCTTGATATGATGTGCAGAGAAAGGCATTTCATCTCTATGGTATTTTCTCCTAGACTCAACTCCATGCTAATCATAAGAAAACATTGGGTAACCCCAAATTGATGGCTATTCCATAAAATTCCTATGCCAATAATCCGCAAAAATACAAAAGTCATGAAACAACAAGAAAGAGAAACTGCCCCAGATGAGACTAAGAAAACATGACCACCAAATGCAACCGGTATTCAAGAAAAGGACATCGGCAGAACTGGAAAAAATCAAATGAAGTCTGTAGCTTAGTTAATAGTATCATATTGCACTAATTTCTTAGTTTTGATAAATATACCTTGCTAAAGTAAAATATTAATTTTAGAGACACTAAAATTAAGTGAAGAATGTATGAGAGCTCTCTGCACTAACTTTAAAACTTTCCTGTAAATGAAGTTTTATTCCAAAATAAAAAGATTAATAAAAAATTCTGACACCAAATTTAAAAATTACTAAATAGGAGAATAAGCACCAAATTGTGAAGAAATAGCCAGAAGGAAAATCAGTCTGTGGAGATAGATACAAAAATGACAGGAAGGATAGAATTAGAAAATGATGACTTTAAAATAGCAGTTATAAATAGGCTGTAAAGGAAGGGGCTCGGGATGTGGCTCAGCAGCATAGCGCCTGCCTTACAAGCACAAGGTAATGAGTTTGATTCCTGGTATGAAAAAAAAAAAGGAAAGGAAAGTAACATAATGAAGAGTGAATTAAAAGACTTTTATTAAACAATAAACAAATGGAGATCCTCAAGGGCGCAAAACAAACACAATATTTAAAACAAAAAACTAGCCAAAATGCAACACAGAATGAAATGGAACTGAACGAAAACGAACTAAGTCTCAGGGAATTTACTGTAAAGTAGAAGCTGTGGTCTATAAACGTAATGGAGGTTTCACATGAAAAAGAGATGGAGAACCAAGTATTCCTTAACAAAATCACTAAAGTGATTTCTCCACCTTTGATGAAAACTCAAATACCCTTGTCCTTAATTAATCAAAGGTCTAAATGTTAAAACAGAAACACTTAACTTGTTGGAAGATAAAATGCGTAGAACTCTTGAAGACATAGGTGTACGTAAGGACTTTCTGAACAGAACCCCAAATGCACAAGAAATACCATAAAAAATCAACAAACAGGATATCACATTAAAAACTTCTGCACAGCAATAGAACCAACAAAGTGAGGAGACAACCTTCAGAATGGAAAATTTCTTACCAGCTACTGCTTAGATGTAGGACTAATAATAGGATATATAAAGAACTAAAAAAAAAAAAAAAAAAGTTAAGACTCCCCAAAATAGAACTATCAAAAAATGGACAGCTGATATCAACAGAAATTTATCCAAAGTTCAAATAGCCAAGTAATGTATTAAAAATGTTCAACCCCTCTAGCCACTAGAAAAATGAGAATTAAAACAACACTGAGATTCCCTCTCATTCCAGGAAGAATGCCTACCATCAGGAAACCAAATAATAAGTGGTGGCAAAGCTGCAGGAAGAGAGGAACCCTTGTCATTGCTGGTGGGAATGTGAACTAGTACAGCCATCATGGAAATCAGTACAGACAGCCCTTGGAAACCAAAAGAAGAAATTCCATTCGACCCAGTCACTCCCTTTCCAGGTATTTTCCGAAAAGACTTAAAGACACCACATTACAGTGATGCATGTATACTCGTGTTTACAGCAGCACAATTCGAAATAGCCAAATCTTGGAAGCTGCCTGTATGTCCATCAACAGATGAATAAATAAAAGTTGTTGTTCAATCTCTAGCACCACCCACACACACCCACACACACACACACACACACACACACAATTATGATGCATCCTCATCCACAGATCTGATACCAAGAAAACCTGTTATCATACACAGTGGAACACTACTCTGCCATAAAAGAAAGATAAGCTTGGGTCCTCTACAGGAAAATGGGTGCACTCTGAGACCATAACGCGAAGTGAAATAAACACACAAGCTGAAATCTCACATGGTTTCTCATGTATGAGAAACACAAAATATAAATAAATAGGAGAAAGGGAGATAAACCTTCTGTAAAAGGGCAGGGGACCAAGGGACAGATGGAAAGGAGATGGAGGGGAGGAGGAGGGGACAAAACAAGACATGCTGTACACATGTGCCAGGCCCCAAGGAATGTGACCATTATGCACTCTAAATGCATACCAATAAAAAACTACAAACAGGAAAAAAAATACGCAGATCTCAGATGCTCAACAGACTCCAGCAAAACTAAGTGCAAAGATAATATGGTATACACATTAATACTGAATTGCTGGCATGAAAAACATGCATCACCTATAGCACAACAAAGACAAGACAGAACAATAAGGCTCAAAAGACAATGAAAAACCATCTTCCAAGTGCTAAAGGGAAAAAAATCTACCAACCTAGGATTCTAGGCCTAGCAAAAATATTGTTTTTTAAAAAGGCAAAATAAGCCTTTATCTGGGAAAAAACGGGCAGAACTTGATCTAGCACTACTATTAAAATAACTGTTAAAGGAAATTTAAGGGAAATAAATTCATATAAAAAATTATCTGTTCAAAAAATAATGAAGACCATTAGAAATGACAAACTGGGGGTTAAACATTAAGTTTTTACCCAGTTTTTAAAATTATTGTAAAAATAATTAAGAGAAGTGGCCAAGTGAGGATCTTGGTAAACACTTTCCCTAAAAGCAAAGGTAAAGTTGGACAAACTTGGACTTCTAGTTTGTGCCCTGGCATTGTGCAGAAGTTACTCCAAGCCAACAAGAAGTAAAAAGCTACACAAACTGAAAAATCAACTCTTCTTAGATCCTTAACAGCAGTGTGATCACAGGGAAAACCCTGCTTCTAAAATTGCACAGGCTAATAGACAAATACGAGGAATCACAACTTACTAGAAAAAAGCCTCCAACTGAAAACTCACTGGGAATTAGTGCCAGCATGGGGAAGCTGAACTTACGTAATCAAATTACTGGAAGCTCAGGGTGGACAATTTTGAGTTGAAAACTCGAAAGGGGTCCAATAATTGCCCCTTCCTATCACACAGAGCTCTGTGAGTTTTACTTCCAGAAGGAAGTTAGTTTGTGAATATGGGGAGGGGAGGCCTCTTCTCTCCTGTTTCAAGGAGAGGAAGAGAGAGGAACCATTCTGAAATATGCCAGAGAATTCTGTTCTAAGAAGGCCTGTCCACAGGACAGACTGTTTACAAGGAGTCTCACTTGCTGGAATTTTATCAGACCTTAACTGACTTACACGAAGGAAGATACCCAGTCTCAGCCAACTCTAGCATTCTATGTGGGAGAAGCAAAGTTCCAAACTGCAACCCACTCTTGCCATCCTGCCCAGCACATGTGAGCTCCATGGTACAGACTGAGACCTAATCAGGACGGTAGAATGCTCCCCCTTCTCCCAGACATTACCCACTACCTCCTCATCAAAGCTTGTGTATAGCAGTTCCTTTTACCCAGCAAGTCTTGCCCAGCTAGTAAGAAAAATTACTAAGCACACTAAAAGGCAAAAGCATGGACTGAGAAGACAGCAAGCATCAGAACTACATATAGATACAATAGGGATGCTAGAATTATTAGACCAGGAACTTGGAAAACAACTATGGTTAATATGCTAAGGGTTTTAATGGGTAAGAACAGGTAGACAATGTTTGCTATGGTTTATGTCTAGACGAACCTCCAAAGCCTCTTGTGCTCATAGGTGGGGGTTTGGGGAGCTGTGAAGCTGTGCTACCCATCAGAGCTCTTTCTCCGCCACGCTACTCTGCCTTGGAGCCAGCAGACTATGGACGGAAACCTCTACACACACAACCAAAATAAACCTTTCCTCCTTTAAACTACAGATGTCAGGTATTGTATCTCAGTGATGAGAAAGTAACTATGATATAAGTCAAGATGGAAATTCTAAGCACCCAAAAAATGCTAGAGATGAAAAACACAACAGAAACAGAAAATGCCTTTGATGGCCTCACTCATAAACTGAACACAACTAAGAATCTCAGCTTCAGGATATTTCAGTGGCAACCTCATAAACTGAAAAGAAGAAAAAGACTGAAAAATAGAATGGATAGCCAAGAATTATGGAGCAACTAAAAAAAGTTTACATATACATAAGGAGCGTATAAAAGACAGAAAATAAATATTTGAAACAATGGCGACTGAGAATTTTTCCCAAATTAGTATCAGACTTCAAATTAGATTTAGGAAGTTCAGGGAATGCTGAGATAAATATATTAAAAACCTACTAAACCTAGACATATCATTTTCAAACTATAGAAAATGAAGGAGGAAGAAAGGAAGAGAAGGGAAAAAAAGCCACAGAATGGAGAAAACAGGTTACCTCTGAGGAACAAAGATAAAAATTACACCTGACTTCGAGAAGCTATGCTAGCAAGAGTACGGTGAAACACTTACAGTATTGAGAGAAAGAAAACCACCCACCTGTAATTCTGTACCTCGCAAAATAGCCATCAAAAATAAAGAAAAAAGCTGGACATGGTGGTGCACACCTGTAACCCCAGCACTCGGGAGGCTGAGGCAGGAGGATCACTGCAAGTTCAAGGCCAGCCTGGGCTACACAGTGAGCTCAAGGCCAGCCTTAACTTACTGTGACACTGTCTCAAAAAAAAAAAAAGTGAAAGAAAAATACTCTGACAATCAAAAATTGAATTTGTGGACAGCAGACCTGCCATATCAAGAAGTACTGAATTCTTCAGAGAGAAGGAAAATGGTGTTGTTCAGAAATTAGTACCGGAGAAGTGGCATTAAGAGTGAGTGCTGAAGTAGTACTACAGCTAAAATAAAACCTTATTTTTGGTTCAAAAGAAAAGTTTTATCAAAATAATACTAACAATTTATGTGTGCTTATGTACAGAGATGTTTTCGTATACTTACATATGGGTGAAATGACTGACATCGATGATACAACGGATGGAAGGAAGGTATGAGGGTTGGTTCACGAGCTTAACTCTTGCTGTGGTTCTAGTCACAAACTGAACTGGATGAGAACTGAATCAAATTCAATGATTAAGTTCAATGCTGACCTTACAGGGAAACTTGATTCAGTTCTTGTCTAATTTGGTTTCCAATCAGAATTGTGGAAGAATTAAGCTCATGAACTGAAGTACACCATATTTTAATACATTTCAATTACCCACAAAGTGGTAAAGTGTTGTTTGAAACTAGACTTAGGTATAAATGTGGTACAAACTTTAGGACAATCACTAAAAGAAGAAGGGAAGGATGTTGGGAAAGAGAGAGGAAGGAAAGAGGGAGGGAAAGAGGAAAAAGGAGGGGAGAGGGAGGGAGGGAAGGAGACAAGGGCAAAGAGGAGGAGGTGAAGGAGCCAATGATGCTAAGAAAGAAAACAGAACCCTATAAAATTCTTACTTAAAACCAAAAGGACAGAAGCGTGAAAGACAAAAATAACAAAGAACAAGGGCAACAAATGAAAAGGTAGCAAACATTGTAGATACTGATTCAACTGTATCAATAATGATTTTAAATGTCAATTATCTAAACAAACCAAGCAAAGGACTTGTCAGAGTGGATCCAAAAATAAGACTCAACCATTAACTGTTTATATAAGAAACCTGCTCCAAATAGAAAGACACATGAATTAACAGAAAAGGGATGGAAAAAGGTATACCATGTTAACATTAATCAAAAGAGAGAATAATTCTATCAACTTCAGACAGAGCAGACTTCAGAGCAAAATAGTTCAGGGGGTAATGGGGGTATTACGTAGGGGTCAATTTTCCAAGATACAAAAATCTTTACCATGTAAGTGCTCAACACCAGAGTATTAAACGACATGAGGCAGAGCCAGGGATACAGCTCAGTGGCACAAGCACCTGCCTGGCAAGTGCATGGTCCTGAGTCTGATTCCTGGTACCAAAAAAAAAAAAAAAAAAAAAAAAAGAAAGTGAAAAAACTACATGAGGGGAGAACTTATAGAACTGCAAGACCAGATGAAGCACCTATTACTGCTAGAGACTTCAACACCCTTCTGCCTGAAATGGACACATCCACTGAAAAATCAAAACAGTAGTTGAGTATTGCTCCAATACCAAAACCAGGTGAAGACATCTCAAGACAGTACACACACACATCTTTCCTGAGCAGGCACACAAAAATTGGCAATGAAGTATTAGCAAACTGAATGTAACAAGGCACAAACAAAGTTAAGTGGGGACTAGCTCAGGTATGCAAGGCCGGTCCGACATCTGGAAACCTATTCATGTAATTCATCACATTAACAACTTAGGGAAGAAAAAGATGAAGAAAAGGCGTTTAGTAAAATGCAACAGCCAGCTAACACTAACAAAGGACAAAAGCCTGACTGGACCAAGCCTGACTGGACCAAGACGTTTAAGTACAATGTAAACCAATTACTGGTGAGTCACTAAAATAACATTAATCCAAGGGTGACATGTAACGAGTCAGCTTAGAAATGAAAACAAACACTGAACAGGGACATCAGAGGTCACAAGAAACAGACTCATCACCAAGTAAACAAATAAGCAAAATAACCCCATGTCAGAAGAGTAAGAATTAAGAGTGGTACATATTATTCAAATGCCCAGTTTTAAACAGGAAATAACAGTTTCCACCTGAGGATGGAGGAAAATCTAAACAGAATCTATTTCAGAGGAGTGTGAAACATTGGATTCAGATAACAACTATAAATGTTCAAAGAACCAAAGATAATTATTTTTACACTAAGCATGAAAATAATGCCTCATCAAATAGAGAACACCAACAGAGATCCGATTTATCCAAAGGAAGCAAATGGAAAATTTGGAATTAAAACAATACAGTAACTTAAGGGGAAAATTCACTACAAGGAAAACTGAACAAAGTATGAAAGTTTGGGGCAGGACCAACCACATCAACATACACGTCATGGGAGCTCCAGAAGGAAAAGAGAGTAAGAATCCAAGAAACTTGAAAGATTTTGACATCAGAACCATAAAAGTTTTTAACTGTCTGAACAATTTCCAAATCTGATAAAAAGCATTAATTTACATATCCAGGTAGCTTAATAAAATTCAAGTAGGCTAAACATTAAGATAACCATTCCTAGTGCCAACTGATAATTCTATTAAAAATTAAGAATATGGTATTGTGAAGAAAAATTTGTAATAGAGCAGGTAGATATTTCAAGACAGTAATACTGCCAATTCTTTAATAATTGATTTAAGGAAAATTGTAAACTACTTTTGTGAAGTGTATAGCTTAGAGACACAAAACTTAAATGTTCACATCAATTTATTTTGAATGTCACAGAATTTCACTGAAAGGAAAGGCAGTTTGATATTTAAACTAGATTCTAATAACAATTTGAAAGGAAACTGACATGCTCTATACAATTAGTGTAATCCTGAATATTCTTACATATGAAATTAGTGGACTTTTAAAAGGTCACTGTTTCTTAAAAAAGTTTTTAATATCACTCATTTCAACATTTACTGTAATTATGTTTAATTACTGTATTATCTATGTATGCTTTATATAACAAAAGGTTTATAAAAATTATTAATGCTACATTGGAAATCATCTTAAGAATCTCCAGGATATTTATAGTTGTAGGGCCAAAGAAAAAAGCTCTTTTATCAAAATCTAGTCCTATGTCCCTTGCTTTCATAAACACCTGACCTTTCTAGAAAACGTTTTTGTAATTCACACTGTTAGGACATGAGCAAAATCAGGATGTTTCAACATTAACTACAATTCTTTTTTTTTTTTTCAAGATTTCCTTTTTAAATCTATTACCTAAGAATTAAAATAAATACACTATAAAAGTATTAATGAATAGTACTCATTAAACTAATTGTGGTAGTTTTGCACCATCACCCAACTTTTTGTCTGTGTACTTCATTTGTTTAGAAAGACTCTTTTTGGTCTAGGGATGAGATTTATTTATTTAAATTTTTTATGGATATAACTCAAAGGAATTATAAACTGTGGAAAAAAAGATAACCACTCGTAGGCAAATAAAAATCTTGAAAGCAGCAACAAAAAAATGATTTGTCATGCACAGGAGAACACCAATAAAATTACTAGCATACTTCTCAAAACAAAAAAGGCCAAAAGTAGTGTATACATATTCTAACTACAGCTTAAGAGTAATTCTATATCTAGTAACACTAGCCTTGGAAAATGAAGATGTTACCATATAAATGAAGAGATTTTACTCCTGTGAAAATTTTCCTTAAGGCCAACAGGAAATAACATCTGATGGTAATTTCAATCACATAAAAAAATGAAGATCAATGGAAAATGATAATTATATAGGCAAATTTAGAAGACAATACATTTTTAGTTTTCTCCTCTTATTTAAAAGACAATCACATGAAAAATAATTTGAACACTATATTGTTGTAAAGTGTATTATAACAGGACAAAGGAAAAAGAACCAGAGCTACACTGAAGCAAAGTTTCAACGTTTTACTAGAATTCAGTATTATTCTAAAGTAACAGATTAGGAAGTTAATATGCATATTGTAATCACAAAATGTTACAGATACAATGGTAAAAAAATATACATCATGCAAACACAACCATAATAAAGCTGGAGTAGTCGTAATGATTTCAGACAAAATACACATAATAAAACTAGAAGGGCCGGGGATACAGCTCAGCGGCACAATGCCTGCCTAGCAAGAGCAAGGTCATGAGTTCAGTTCCTGGTACCAAACAACAATAAATAAATAAAATAGGTACTAAAACTAGAATGTTACTATATAACAGGAGGGACAACTGGTAATAATAAAATCAATAAATCAAAACAATGACAAATACAGATGCACCTAACAACAGATTCCAAAAAATACATGGAACAAAAAATCTTTTCTTGTAAAAGGAAAAGATATATAATGATGCCACAATAATACTTTAAAGTCTCAATGTTCCACTCTACGATGGGTAGAACAAGTACACAAGGAATTCAGCAAGAGAAGACAACAGTATCAATGAAGCTGACACAACATACACAGAGCACTTCCAACAAAAACAGAATAATCCTTTGAAGCAAACATAACATACTCTATCAAAAATTTTAATGAACTTTAACATATTAAAGATACACTAACTGTCCTTCAGAAACAACAGAACTAAAGTGGGAGTCAACAATAAAGAAAAACTTGGAAAATCACTAGTGTTTGAAAATTAAATAATATGTATTAAAGCACACGTCAAAGAAGAAATCAAAAGAGAAGTTAGAAGATAGTTTTAGGTAAAAGCAAATCAACACAAATTAAATTTCAGTGGATCCAGCTAAGGCAGTACTCAGAGGTTAATTTATATCTTTAAATGCCTGTTATTACAGAATGATCTCAAATTAACAACTTAACACCTTAAAAAACTGTAAAAATTTGCCCACAGCAAAGGAGAATAATGATTAGAAAAGAAATTAACAAAATACAAAATAAGAACAGAGAAAAAAAATTTTTGAAAATATTAACAAAATCAAAAGAACTTTAGCTAGACTGACTAAAACATGTAAGACAAAAGTTTGCAGAATCAGGAAATTCAGTTACTACTACCAATCCTACAGAGATTAAATGGATTATAAGGGAATACTATGAACAACTTTCTAATGGCAAATGAGACAACTTACATAAAATAAATTCCTACAAAGAGCCAAATGACCGAAATGGCATCAAGAAAGACAAATTTTAAATTCACTTACAATAAGCAATTGAATAGCAATTACAAACTTTCCCACACAAAAGAAACGTAGGCTCAGATAGTTTTACTAGTAAATTCTATTGAACATTTAAAGAAATAGAACCAGTTCTTTACAAACAAACCTGTCTCATTCTGTGAGGCCAACTCCATCCTCACACAAAAGCCAGGAAGTGATGACATCAAAAGACTAGAACATGACAGTCCAACATTCTCATGAACATATGCTGAGATATCCTCAACAAAGTATCAGCAACCCAAATTCAATCACACAGCAGAAAAATCACAGTAGCCAGATTATGGTGACCCAGGCCTTTAATCCCAGCATTCTTGGGAAGCTGAGACAGGAGGATGTTAAATTTGAGCCCAGGATGGACAACTCGGTGACTTAGTGAGACCCCTGTCTCAAAATTTAAAAAATAAAAACATAAATAGAAAAGGATTGGGTATAGCTCAGTGTAAAAGTTCTGGGTTCAATTCCCAGTACTATAAAATAAAAACAAACAAAAACTTTAAATAAACATTCTATTTTCATGACAACTGGACAGTAGCATGGCAGTTCTCTAAATTCATCTATAGACTCAATATAATCCTCATAATAATCCCAAATTAGTTTTGCATTAAATGGATAAAGTTAACCCACTGGGGTAAAATAATTTTGAAAATGAACAAAGGCAGAAGAGATTATATTTCCCTATCTGAAAGTTTACTGTAAGTAAAGCCACAGTAATCGAGACCATTATTCTGACATAAAGACAGAAGAATAGATGAAATTTTGACTAGGCAAATGGAACTATTTTTACAAAAGACACCAAAACATTCATGGCACAAAGAACAATCTGCAACAAATAGTTCTGAGACAATTAGGCATCAAACTACCCATACAAAAAGTGAATTTAAACCCTTGCCTCATATCATAAACAAAAGCTAACTCAAAAGAGATCATAGTTCAAAGCTCTACAAATATACAGTACAACATCTACAGACCTGTGGGGTTAACAAAAAATTCTTACAGTAAGATAACAAAAGTACAATTCATAAAATAAAAAAGTTATCAGTTGGATTAATTGAAACTAAAGGCTTCTGTACCTCAAGATATTTAAAAAATCAAAGATAAGCCACAAACTTAGAGAAAACATATGCAAATTATGTATCCGATAAGGTACTTGTCTTTAGAATATGTAAAGAATTCTTACAACTCCACAATAAAGACACCACAACTAAAAACTGAACAAAAGATTTGAGTTCACTTCAAAGAAACATACACAAAGCTAAAAGGACATGAAAATATGTTCATCACCATTAGTCACTAGAAAATGTACGTTAAAACAAGACACTGACCACAAGAACGGCTACCCTACAAAAGAAAAAAAAAAATCAACAGAGGCACAGATGTGGAGACTGGAAATACACTACTAGTATAAATGTAAAATCACAAGTCTCTTAGAGAACTCTCGATTTCCTTCAACACTCAAGTAATTCCACACCTATTTTACTTACGCTAAAGAAATAAAAACATGTCCACACAAAGACTTGTCAACATTATTCACAACATGCTGAACGAGCTATGGTTCATCAATTTGTGAATGAACAAAACCTAGTATGAACACAATGGAATACTATATAGCTTTAAGGAAAAATCCCTACTTGTATATGATACAAAATGCACAAACCTCCAAAATGCCACAGAGACGCAAAATAATCTATTTTGTTGTTTCTACTAATTGTCCAGAAAAGGGGAATCTATATATAAAGCAAATTAGTAGTGGCCTGGAATTGGTTATGGGAATAGAAAGTGAAGCAGGCACTATCTTCTTGACATGATAAAAATGTTCTACAACTGGGTTGTAGTAAAGTGGCACAACTCACAATTTAAAAATCCTAAAATACAGCTGGGTATGATGATGCATGCCTGTAACCCCAGCACTTTGTAGGGTGAGGCAAGCGGACAACCATGAGTTTGATCAAAGCCAGCCTGGGCTACATAGTGAGTTCAAGGCCAGCCTAGAATATACTGCAAGACCCTATCTTAAAGAAAAGCCAAAAGGAAAATTCCAAAATGCATACATAGATGTGTATGTTATAGTATAAACACTCCACCTCAATAAAGCTGTTAGGATAAAATGGGATCAAAGCACAGTTGACAAGCACTACAACATGGTGATCAGAACACTGTCTAATAAGAGAATGGTTGTCAGGGTGCATATTTTTAAAATTAAGGGCCAAATAACCAGTGATTTATTTAAAAAATTAAAATATAGCAATACATAACTTCCTCATCAGTGGAGAGAATGGAGGGTGAGCACATTATTCTGAACAACAGTAAAGAAGCGAAAAAGGAAAAAACGAAAAGCATAAAGAGAAGGCCCAAAAGAGGGCAGCAGAAGTTGTCCCAACAAGATTGATTATGCTAAACTTGACAGGTACAGACATTGTCTGAGTAGGTCAAACCTATTTACAACGATAGTATACTACTACTCTTACCTACACGTGCATATGTACACAGACAAGGCAAAAAGATCACACACAAAAGACAGACACTGTTATATCAGTAAAGTACTTAACCAGCTACATGCTTTGCAAAACACACTAAGGCAAAAACATTACCACAGGGACAAAGGTCACTACGATGCCACTTAATGAGGAACATCCCAATTCTAAACTTGTACACATACATGCCTACACTTACAAAGAAAAATTTTCTTCAGTGAAATACTATTACGCTGATGGCTTCTCTTCTAACATTTACTATCCTCCATCTGCACATCCTTTCTTTTATGCAGAGCCACACTGAAACCCCGCCCCCAGTTTACCAAGTCAGAATGAGTTCTTTTATGTAAGAAGCTTAAGAAACCAAATTAGTTTCAAATTCAGATTTTAAAAAGGTGAACTCATCACAAATAAGCAAGATTATACATTATACAATCACACATTTCCTTACTAATTACTCGTTTAGAGGGCAGGCAATGTAAACTTTTTAAAAATTGTGTTAAGTGATAATTACGGAGCAAAGCTACCTAGGTTTAACCCACTTAAGTTGTGTAGTTTAAAATGCTGCTTTGAGGCCAGGGAGGGGGCTTCAGGGATAAAGTGCCTACCTAGCATGTACAAGGCCCTGAGTTTGATTCCCAGCCCTCCAAAACGACATAAAATAAAGGCTAATCTGTTCCACATCTCTAAACTGGGGTGTGGGAGAGGGGGAGGGAGTTGTGAGGATTGAGATAGTTCACATAAAGTTATATAGCAAAAGTCTTGACACATAGTAAGTGCGCAAAAATATTATTTGTGGTTTACTGGTTAAGAAAACTGGAAAAACTTTTCCTTAATGACATTCCTCTAAAATACAATTTAAGAGTCAGGTGTGGTGGCACATAGCTGCAATCATAGCACTCTGGAGTTTGAGGTAGGACAATCGCTGTGAATTCAAGGCCAGCCTGAACTACACAGTAAGTTCAAGGCCAGCATGAACTTATACAAGGAGTCCCTGCCTCAAAATACATACATACATACGTACATACATAAAGAGAAAATACTTTAAACTGCAACAATTTGGTAATATTGGTTAATAAATTAAAGATATAAACCGCAAATATTTATCGTACTTGGAAAATTCTAAGAGTGTATATGCCACTCAACTATAGAACACTATAAAAATCTATAAATATGACCTAGTTTAACATGGAGAAGATAAGTTCATGAGGTAGATACCTGAATTTTATAAATTTGGAAATAACTGAAGGAATGTAAAGCTCCTATAAATTTCATGCATAACCACCAATGTTTTAAAAATCAAATTTTAGCAACATTAACAGAACTATACACTTTAATTATTGTGAAGTCCCTTAAGACACTATTCTGTCGCAAAATCATTACTGAAAAGAATCATCAATGAAGCCAATCTGTGTTTATGTTAAAGCTGTGTCCTCAATAAAAGAACAAAACATTTAAAAACAGATTTTACTTTGTTTCAAAGAAATCATATAGTAATCATGCAGATGGTCTATCAATCCCACTGCAAGGAACCTACCCTGAAGATACACCTCCAATGACACAAAATTAGAGACAAAGTTAGTCACTGCATCATTAGATATAACTGCAAAAATAAAAAACATGATTGCCCATGCATAGCGTGGCTCAGTAAACAACATTCCATCTAAACAATGGAGTACCGTATCTCTGGAATAAAGAATAATGAAGATTCCTATAAACTGATATAGAGAGTACAAAAGCATACTATTGGGGGAAAAGTGCAATGGTGAAGTCATCGTTCATGTGAGAAAGGCATACACAACACACGTATGTATCTGCAATTTCTGCAAAAGAAATAAAAACACTGCCAAGTGTACAAAAAAGATTTGAGAATCTGTGAGTTTAGGGGCCAACCCAAAAGAGTTCCGAATGGTCAAAGGTAGAATAATCTGAGCAATCCCACAATGACAGTATTAGATTTTAATTCACAGAAGAAATTAAACATCCAGGAATCCACACAGATATAAATAATCAAATGAAGTAACAGATGGGTGATGGGTGGATGGAGGCACAGCTTATGATAAAAGAAGTCCAAGAAATAAATGTTGACAGGCAAATCAGAAAAATCACCATTAGACAACCACCACAGTGTTAATTAGTACTGACAAGATTAACTACTAGTGCAAAAACAATTGTGGCCTTAAGTTTGAGGAAGACTTGTACGGCCTCAAAGGATCTCCGCCAAGATATTAACCCCAGAGGGAAAGCTGTTAACTTTAAGGTAAACATGCCTGCAGATGTCACCTTGACTAAGTGGTCAAGGTTAATATACTGAAATAAAGACTTCTTGAAGTGACACAGTAGTAGGTACCTTAGATACTACTGATGTGAACCTTAGATACGATGTACTGTACAGTATTTGTGTCAAAAAGGCCAAACCTTATTCTATGCATACATCAAACAAAACACCCAAACAGTACTCTTCAAAATGTCAAAAATCGGAGAAAGAAACTGAAGAACTATTAGAGACTGAAGGAGATTAAGAAGCAGTAAACAATGCAAGAAGGGCTCCTATATAGATTCCTGGAACAGAAAACGAACACTAGTGGAAAAGCTGGTGAAATTCAACTAAAAGCTACAGTTTCAGTTAGCTGGTTTTGATAACTGCATGGGTTACAGTATTAGGGAGAGCTGGAGTCGGAGGGGATGGTGATATGCGGAAAATCTGTATGGTTTTGTGAGGTTTTTGCTGTTGTCGTTGTTGGCGGTGGTGTTTTGAGACAGTGTTTCATTATGCACCAGTAGTTCAGGCTAGCCTTGAACTATGTAGCCCAGGCTGCCCTCAAACTTGCAGCAATCCTCTTGCCTCAAGTTCCTAAGTGGTGGGTGTGCCACCATGCCAGGCCTGTGTAATTTTTTGGCAAGGACTAAAACTAGTTCAAAATAAAATGTTAAAAACAATGTCATTTCCATTGTTCTGTTCTACAGTGGCCTAAACAGCATTTAAGGCCACCTTCATTTTTTCCCAATGAAACCTGAATATAAAAGAAAGTATCATTTTAAGCTAAAATGGAAAACTTTGTTATAAGACTGAAGCTATGAAATGGGGCAACACTATTTTTCCTCTTTGGTGATATTCAAGAGTAAACCCAGACCCTTCACAATGAGCTACATCCCCAGCCCTTTTGATTTATTTTGAAACAGGGTCTCACTAAGTTGCAAAGCTGCCTAGGTTGGATTCCATGATCCTCCTGACTTGGCCTCCATGAGTGCTAGGATTACAGGCATGCATCATCACCCAGCATTCCACTACCATCTTTTTTCTAAGTGATTACCTAATTTTTAAGAAGTAAAATAGAGTACATTAACAGCAAGCTCAAAATGCAGTTCAATGGAAACTTATTTAATGACAATACTCTTCAAATTACACATCTCTAAAAAACACAATAGTCTTATAATAAAGTTTGTTTCAGGGGGAAAATTCAGCACAGAAAGGTTCAGTGGAACAGCAGCTGAGAAAGAGAGCTCCTTTGTGTATATATTTATATTCTTGGTTTGGATTGGGAGTGGAGTGAACTAAAACAGTTTTTAACTACAAAATGTATTCACAGTTGATCATAATTGACTAAAGAACAAATCGTCTACATTTTTAGGTAATCTCTCAAAATCAGTCCTGTGTCCTAAAATATCCATTAACTAGTGGGGACTCAAGCTCACCCCCTTATCATTAAAACACATATTCATAAAACTTTTACAGTTGTGCTGTTCTAGTTACAAATAGCTTCTACTTTTCTAGGACATAATTTCACTTTGTTTAAGCAAGAATTCATTAAAGAAGCTATAAATAACCTTTAAATATTTAGCCATGAATAGAGGGTGGACTGGCATTGATGGCTTATTTTAGTACTAATGCAGAATGCTTTTTAAAAGCTACATCTTAGCATGCATCAAGCTAATGATTAATACTTGCAGTGTAATTTTCAATGTTAGGACTAAATTTAAGGAGTCTTACTACGAAAGTAAATGTTATTTTAGTTATTTACTAGTTAAGTACACTTAAAGAATGGAAATGCTGGGAAGATTAAAACATTAAGAAATTTTTATTTTAAAATCTACTTTTTTAGCATTTCAACAAATTTTCCTTCTGTCCCAGTAAAAACTGTACACCCAAGGAGGAGACGTGCCTATGGAATTTAAGAATTTAACAATCTGTTGGGTGGTATATGTAGCACATACATGATTCAAAGACATTTCCACGCTCAATTCTAAATCATAAAATCCACAACATTTTACAGGCTAAGTTTCATAAAATTTTTACTTGAAAAAACGTTTTTACAAAATACTCTTCCAATCAAAGACACTTTCCCATAGGGCACTTGTAGCTTTCTGCCTTAAAGATTACAGTATTACATCCAAAGGGGAGAGGGTTTTTTAAATAGCCACCTAGCTGCAAAACCTATAAGGGAAGTAGACTTTTTTTAAAGTGCCTTTAAAATGCAAACTCAAGTAATATAATGGTTGAATCCATTGAAATTTTAAAAGTTTCTTTAAAATGGTCCATATGGTATGCATAACATCACAGCTGGTACAAAACTGCTTGTATTTAGTTTGAAACACAAAAACAACGCATATGAACAGTATTCTTTGAAAAATAATCTGAAATGCTACCACTGCATCACAATACCAACTTAGACAGTATTGAGAGAATTAACAAACAAGCTGACTATTAAAATAGTCAAACATTTACTCTGACTTTGTTTAGTACGACTCACTGATAAGGACAAAAAAAAGCTGTTGTCAAACTAACTTGGGGAAGCCTTATTTCAAACTACAAGTAACATATTTTACTGTGTATATTCTAAAAATGTACAAGTCAGCTTTAGGACATAAACTCCCATTTCCTAGCTTTTCTGTTGCAATCTGGCAGCTTTGAACTTTGAAACCCTTTTTGCAGATTCCTCTGATGCTTCTGACAAAATCTCTTTTCTTTCTGGAATGGTGGGTAGTGCAGGGTGAGCAATGGCTAGGTGTGGTGTTACGGAGGACGATAAAAATTCTTTTTCTATTACAGTTCCAGAAAAAGCCTAGAAGACAAAAATTAGGTTTAAGATAATAAAAGATATCCATAAAAGCTTTATCTTCTATTTACCAATCAGATAATTCTTTTCGCTAAAAATAAAACACAAAAGATTTTTAATATATAATACATTACCATCAAACTATTAACTGTTCACAGAAACCATGAACCATGCCTTTCTTTTTAATTATACCATCAAATATAAGCAATGTTTAGAGTAGTCAGGGGAGAAAATATTATGAAGTACAAAATGCATATCTCATTCGGGAAAAACAAAAATAATAAATAAAAGACCTCTAAGTGTGTACACATTCCATGATGCCCAGCTCTTACTGTGAAAACAGTATATTAAAATGTTAAAAAGCTTTGATGTATCAGCAAGTGAAGCTATCATATGATGGTCATGCTGCCTCCTAGTAAACAGCTTTGTTTCACCAACACTGACATTTCTTTAGTGACGTTAATTTATGTAACTGCCTGAGTATTTTATTGCATCTGCCTCAATTTTATTTCAGTAATCAGTGGAAACTAAAAAGTGAAAGGGCTGAGATTAGTATGAATAAGCATATGTTTCTAAATTTTAATACAAATAATTCAATGATGGAAATCACAAGTTCCACAAAAATGACTTTCATTTCAACTTGGTGTTTCCTGAAGGTAATCTGGTTAGCTGTATGTTCAAATGGAACAAAATTAACATGCACAAATTAATATGTACAAATAGCTAGAAATCTTTATGTATCTTTTTATATAAAAACCAAAGAGTATTTTTAAAGAGTTTGGGTACGTGGAACCTCTCCTTTTACATCTTCTAAGCACTTATTATGTACAAGCTAAAATGACATAAACTTTCATATATTTTTTACTTACTTTTCTACCAAATGTTCAAACCTAGTTAAGTCAATTTATCACTTAAATAGTGTAAAAAGCCAATGTTCTCACCTCATCCTACCAATGAAACAAAAACAAAAAATGCTATCTTCCGCCCTCCCTCCCTCAAGATTCTGAACTCCAGCTCTTAAAGCTCCATTTACTTTGCTACAAATTCTATTTAATCATGCTGAGAACAGAGCCTTCACATTGTCTTAAGAACACTTTTGAAAGACATAGTATTTTAGCATTTAAAAAAAACTCTGAAAATGATGTCTTTCAAAGTACTTTCCATAATCATGAACTATTTATTTTGAAGTAAAAAATTATAGCATCTATTATAACAGTTCAATGTACAATGCAAAGCTAATAAGCGGGAAATAAGTTCCATGTTCTAGCTATACTATAACATGTTACATCCCTACAAAAATTCAATTTTCAAATACTGGCAAAAGTCTACATCTGTTCCATGTTTTCTAAAAATAAGGCAGGGTATTAAATAAGGTAAGACTTTCCAGGTCACCTAAGATCATTATCCTGGAACTGGGATCATTTTAATCTTAGGTAGGGCACCTCAGTGCTAACAATGCCTATCCCCAATCACCATTTAATGCATTTAGTACCATCAGTATCCTCTGATACAAATGATGACAATTTTATCAATTTATATAGATACATATATAAATGTGTATATTGGTTTGATACACATATGAATTTTCCAGTCTTCCTAAATACTTTTTTTCTTAATACTTTTTTTATTGAAAACCTCTAATATCCACCAAAACACAAGAATAAAATTACCAAGTGGAACCCATAGTCACGCATTTCATAGACAGGAATTATTTTGGGTCTCTCAACTTCTCCTCCACCTCCACAAAACTGTATGCAATGTGATCTATAAAAGCCTATGAGTACATGCTTATTTTTCTCAGGAGAGTGCCTACAGCTTTCGTCAGATTAGAAAATGATTTCATAACTTCAAAAGTTTCACTGAAACAGGCTAAAACATAGGACTATGGATCTACCATGTAGAAGGGGTGATTAAAAGAATGTTTACATTTTTAAAAGTTTATTATAGAAAAAGACACATTACCATGAATCCACCTAACTCTGAACAGTTTTTGCAGCTTTCTGAAATAGATCGAAAAGTCCTTTCATCAATCTTTACAAGAGATAGTCAAAAACACAGTGAATGTTGCTACGAAATGCCATCAAATGGAAGGCAGGCTAGTAAAAACGTTACGGTGTGTCCTCATCCCCCCTTTTCACTGGATCTGCCACTGTGGGACTTTCTACTTCTCCGAAGCAGAAATGACCATGAAATTTATGCATTTTGAATCCATTCAGGATATGAAGGCAGCAACTACTAAAGACACTCAAAAAAAAAAAAAAAAAAAAAAAAAAAAAAAAAAAAAAAAAAAAAAAAAAAAAAAAAAAAAAAAAAAAAAACAAGACTTCCAGAACTGCTTCACACAGTTCCAAGAATGAGAGATGAGTGTGCTCAAAGTAAGGGGAATTAATGCCAAAGTGTCTCTTTAGTGTACCAGATCTTAACATTCATTGTACTTTTTGAGCACATCCCCCACCACACATACACACACATTTCCTTCAACTCTACCAAGACATGTGAAAGAGAACAGTGTCATCCACTAAACTATAGTATCAGAAATGACTATAGTCTGGCCACTGGTAACTTATTTACTACAAGCTACTGAAGGATTTTCTATTCAAAAATGTACACATCAATTAAGATATTTTCAAATTTCTATTTCACAGAAGTAAAACTTCAAGATAGTGATATTATATTGCTAGTGCTTTAACTTTTTTAAAAAACAAATTATTATCAAAAAAATACAAACCAAGATAGGCACGATGGTGCATGCCTGTAATCCCAGCCCTCAGGAGGTTGAGGCAGGAGGACTGCCATGAGTTTGAGGCCAGGATGGGTTACACAGTGAGTTCCAGGTCAGCCTGAACTACATATCCAGACCTTGTCTCAAAAAAAAAGTACAAACCTAGGATTAATTAGGTCCTATGACATTTCAGGTTAGATAGCAACACCCAGCCAAAGACATTAAAGAGTTAAGATCTTATACTCACCTCAGGTGCTCCTGATGAGGGCAAAGGTTTCCTTTGGTCATTTTCTTGTGGTTCTTCTTCTAAAATGCTCTCACTGGTGTCACTGCAAGTGGCTTCTTCACAGCTAACACTCCTCAGAACTCCTCGCCTTTCATCAAATTCTGCAGCACTGCTCTCACTGGTATCACTACAAACACTGTTCTCTCTGCTTCGAGACTTGAGAATTGATTTACGAGGGACATATTCTCCATTCACAACATCGACAAAAACTCTGTAATATTCGAAAGTATATGCTCACTTACAGAGTAACTCATAACACTGAGAATAACTTTATAAAGATTTTTAAAAATCCTTTCTAGAAATTGATCTGAAACTTTAAATTTTGTATCTAAAATTTTCATTCACAGTACTTTTGCAGCCTCAAACAACGTATTTTGTATTTTAAAAGACATAAATGTTTTGCTTAATATAGTATGCTACTCATATGCATGTTCTTGGTTATAATAAATCAATCTGCAGAATTCTACAGTTTTATACCCACTTAGGACATAACAATTTTCACTGTTTTACAAATATAGTTATGATATAGTAAATATTTTCAAATGGTAACTTTCTCAAATACCATAACAAAAACTGAAACAGTATAATTAATTTTTACTCTGAAGCAAATTAATATGCCAAGCATAATTTAGTTCTAATAGTAAAGTGCTGCAATTGCCAATAGAAATGTAAACTTTGATTTCGAAAGATGTACAGTGTTTTTACTAGACCAACTAGGAACAGTTTCAAAGTGCTAGTGAAGAGGGGGAAAGGAAAGAACTACAATATTCCAACTGCTTTGGATAGCTGTGGGAGCACAGTCCTTCAAATACTAGGTTAATTCCATTAGAGCACCTTCCTGTGTTCAGGGAGAACCTTCTGGGTGACAGACAACTCCTCAAGTAAAAAGAAGAAAAGATCAGCAGACTATCATGTAGTCAGTGCTATCATTCACCTGTAAATGTCAGCAGGAGTTCTGATTGTAGGCCACTCATGGGCAGAATGCCCACTGCCAGAGCTGTTCTTTCGTTTACGTTTGGCTTCTTCTTTCTTTTCACTGAATTTTAAAGTTGTATTTTTTCCAGTATTTATTCGAACCTAAAAATTTCACAGCAAACATATTTAAAAAAGAAATTTAACTACAGTTCAAACTGAAACAAATTCCATAACTGAAAATAGTAGGAGACACAGTTGAAGTTTTTTGGTGGAAACTGATGTGCACTGTCAGATTGGGAAAAAGTCCTCACCTTATCATATTTCTACAACATGAAATTAACTCTTCTTTAACCACCAATTCTAGCCTTTGGTGTCTTTATTATTGCATAGAAAGCAAAATATATTTAAACTGAATGCTAGATTTATTATAAGCTCCACCTCACTCCATTACTTTGATATAAATTTTTAGCTTAAATCATGCATTGCAAAACAAAGAGCGTAATTAACCAAAAGAAATATTGAGTAAGACCGTAACATGTAAGTCATAAAAGCAATATTAAATAATGTGTAACTATTTCAAATTTTTTAAACACTTCTAATTTTAGAAACGGAAGGACTAAAAAAACCAATCCTGTGCAGGATTAATGTTACTCTTCTAGTCCCACTCAGCATTTATACCACACTTTCTATAGTAAGGAATGTTCTTCCCCACAACATTCCTGCAAGTATTATTTATTCTTGTTTTATCTAAATGAAAATAAAAATAACAATATAATTTGTTTTGTTTCAGACACAGTTTTAACCCATTTATGCTGAAGATTGAAACTTAATTTTTGTATGAAATTCATACATATTACCTAGAAAACTCCAAGGGACAATCTGAAGAGCCAACAGTTCATTATGCTCCACTGTTATGCATGTACCAAATATGGATCGCCAGGCACTGAAGGGTTAACTAGGTATGCAGGCCATCCTCAAACCTGTGATCCTCTTGCCTTAGCCTCCCAAGTGCTAGGATTAGGGACATGCACCACCATGCCCAGCTTAATAGAAAAAATGTTTTATACTGCTAATTTTATAGCACCAAGTGAACTTTTTCCAAAGAATTCCAAAGATCCCTTTAATTCAACGTTAAAAAATGTTTTAAATATATAATTATTTCACTTCACATGAAAGCAGGAATAACTTAAGGAATCTAAGAAATATCCAATATTTAACATGTTTCATTAAATAATCATCACAGGCACTTAAGACTCATAGCGTGAACCTTATCTGGTACAGGCAATCAGGGTACCTACTGTGTGTGGAAAGAACATGAAATTGACTCAAAAGACTCCTTGTTTTATCACTAAACATTTCTGTGCGTTAAGTTTCCCTGAGAAAGGTAAACTCCTGGTGACACCTTAAGAGCACCACATGGAGCAGAGAGAGAACAACGTAGCCTTAAGGTAGCCTATCTTTTCTTTAACCAGAGATACCTTGCTGAAGAAGTACTGATTAAAGTTTCAACACACTGGACAAGATCTCTGTAGTCACCTCCCAGCTCTACACTAGCAAAATTCTAAAGCTGTGATTACGCAGATGTTTATATTTACTTTGTCAAAAAAGGAACTGATTTTTACTTTCTCCTTTTTCCATTCTGTTCATGATGCTGTTTATTTGATACCCATATAGAACATAACCTGACACAATTGAAAATTTAACCAATGCAATCACTTTCAACACTCTAAGCACAGGGGCTGGGGATATAGCTCAGTGGAATAAGCGCCTGCCTAGCAGGCGCAGGGTCCTGAGTTCAATCCCCAGTACCGCCAAAGAAAACACTCTAAGCACACCAAAATGTACCTAGTAAAATTAACTAAGATTCTGGAAAAAAACCTCTGGAATAAGCACAGGTAGCGCTACAGTAGTTGCAACGTAAATCTGACCCCCTTCCAGACCTTAGCAACTCTAATTCTATTATAGCTTGTGATGACAGTGGACTTATACCAGATAACTGACTAGGTATTTTTCTTTTAAGACACCTCATTAGAAAATTAGGGGCAAAGGATGATTGTCGAACTATTTGGTGCTATCAATGATTTTAATCACTGTTAACATTCTTCTCTTAAAAAGTAACATAAATGATGTTTAATGCTCAAATTATATCCAAAATTAGTAAAGTGCAAAGTATACAAACCCTCTTAGGCTCAACAGTATGAGAAAAGTATATTGTTGGTACAGAATTATCTCCAATCCCTGAAGCATCATGGTCATTTTCATTATCACTACTACCACCACGGTCATCATCATCTTCTTCTTCTTCATCGTCATCATCTTCATTACTGTGATAAGAATCTGATCCATTCACTGAACAGTTCAATTTACTATTCACTTGACCACTGAGTAGTTTTGAACTTCTAACACCCTTAGGACAACTGCTGCGAGTACAGGAGTCTGTTACTTGGTGCACCACTTTCACATTTGTACTTTGATCTTCCTTCTCCTCTTCAGAAGAGGTTGTATCTTCTCCATTTGTAATCACAGTATCACGTTTACTAGTACAGAAAAAGAGAATAGTAATAACATGAAATGAACACATTATAATCTTACACATTTTAATTTATAATTCACTTCAGAAGGTAAAAATTAAAATTTTTGTATAAAGTATTAACTTTTTGTTAGTATATTTGCAGTACATCATGACTACATATATCATGGGGAATGGGTACATGCACATAATATATCTTAAAAATAAAAATTTTTAAAGTAAGAATTGTGGATAACAAAAGACAAAATGTTTTGATGAAAATTAATGAAAAGCATTAGTTAATATGCTGCTTCTGTATACTACAGTTAATCAAATTTAAGTAGAATATATGCAATAAATTATCTCTGGATATTGATAAGACAGAAATACAGTATTTCTGATAGAATAAGAGCTTGTAAGAAATTTGAGTAATATGTATTCCTAAAGACCAGAAATTAATGCCATAAAAATAATTTTTATTTTCTATTTCAACCTCTGAATATGTAATTTTTAAAACTGAAGAATTTATACATAGGCACATATTCATGTGTAGGAATGTATATCTATCACGCTTCATTCTATAAAAGATTTGAGGGCCTTACAGGAATAACAAAACCAAAAATGCAATAGACTGAAATAACAACATGCAAAAATAGAAAATCATGACTAAGAAAATCACAAGATCCAACACTGGTTTTAAAAAGCGACATAGTTCCAGTTAATCAAAAAGACCTAAATTTATAGGTGAAATAGTAGGGGGAAAAATCTTTTGTGCTTCTTGTCCTATTTTTCACAAAAACTAATTACTACATACGGTACATCATTTAAGCAAAATAATATAGGAACTTCCATAGTAGCAGACTTCATTTAGCACTTTGGCAATTCTAAGTGAGTGCTAATGTGTATTTCAACTAGCAGTTTGGTAAAGTTTCTCATACATAAACGTACCTGACCAGATTACAAACTGACTGCTCAATAAACAGAAAAATTTGCAAATGGAAAGCAAGGACAAACATTTTACAGTATCCAATTTAAATTCAAAGCAAATTTTTCTTTTTAACAAGTCACTCAGATACAGCATTATATGCTGAGCACATTAAAATACTTCATTTAAAATTTAATATTAATGTATCCATAATTATTAAAAGTTAACTATGTGGTATAATTACTTCCTAATATAAAATATAGCTAAAAGTTTATAATAAAAAGTAAAAATATTGATTCAACGTCTGTGTACACTCATACATTGGGATGTTTGCAAGCAGTCCTCAAAGAAAATACTAAATATTTATCTTGGGGAGGATGTATAATTGATAATTTAATGTACTATGCTTTTTTGCATTTTCTTTAATGAGCACACATTATTTTATTAATGAGGAAATGTATACAGAAACAATTTTTCTTGGAAAGGGAATCTGTCATTAGATACCTGTCAAGTTCACCCAGTAATTCTTCTTGTCTCTCTAGTTCTTCAAGTCGAGCCCACAGTTCTTTATCAGCAAGAAAATCCTTGGAGTTTACATTATTAGCAAAGTCTGCTTCAAAAATATCTGAAGTTTTTGGTTTAGAATGAGGTTTGTGAGCAATTCGCTGTTTTCCTATTAAAAAAAACAAGTCATGACATGATTGTTACTAGTCAATACTAAAAAGGCATAAACCCAGACTTGAGTTTTGTTTTTGTTTTTTTTTTAGAGTAAGTGGGATGTTGAAACAGGGCGTAATTTTTAAGGCAAAATGAGAACTTCAAGGATGTGTGTCTGTTACAAACTTGCTACTGAAAATGTGCTCTATGGATTAGTAGCACTGGCATCCCCAGGAAACAGTTGAGAAGTACAGGTTCTGAAGGCCTCCCAAGCCTGCTGAATCAGAATCTGTATTTCAACAAGAGCCCAGAGAATTCACAAATACATTGAAGATTGTAAACGACTGCACTAGAGCTTCAAAAATATATAAGCAGAAATGGTCACAATGCATTCTGGTTATAAAGCAAAATTCAACAAAACTAATACCCATTTACCACCCTAATACTACAAAATTTTGTGACTTTAGTAACATGCAAAAGCCTCATCACACGATACTCTAAAGTTTAAGATACCACCAACAATGAATGTCATAGGAAATGACATAGGCTAATCTCTGCAAAGTTTTGTTTCAATTTTATATATGAATAATCTCTGCTTCTAAAATTACTTGTAATTCTCATGTGAAGGCAGAAGATGGATCAAATTTGAATTCAAACCTATCTGCTTTTCATCTAAAAGAATAGATTTTCTTAATAAAGTTTTGAAGAAAGTAATGGGATGAAATCTAAAACATTCGTCTGTCATGAAATATAGTACTACCAGCTGATTTCAAGTCTATCATATATTCAAATTCACAGCCCTGCTTTCTAAATTTGAAAATATCGAAAGTTGTATGATATTCTTATTCTCTGTATTACTGATGAAACAGTAATAGCAATTTTTATGTTTCAGTCTTTGAAGACACATAATTTCCCACTGGTCAATCCTAAACAAAAATTTGTCTTTCTGCGCTTTAATATATATTTCCTTTATCTTACTTTCTAAAGCCACTGCCACTTGTGTTACTTGTGATGCCATGTCAACATAGATATTAATGGCAAGAATATGGTTTCTAAAAGTATCTCTACAAACACGCACCAAGTTCTACTTACAACTAATTACCAAACTATGAACTTTAAAAATCAAATAGCAAAAATTTTTTAACAATAGCAAATTATAATTATAAATCATTTCTTTAATATTGTTAACATTTCACTACTTTAACACTTCCCAACTAATGCAAGAATCCATGGTCTTTAAAGAAGTAAACCCAAATGTATAATTCACCCTTGGCAAAAGAAAGCTATTGGATGAGCCTGGGTAAAACCTGTGTGTGGAAAGCCAGTATAGGCACCATAAAAGAAACAGCTAAAATATGCTGATATTCGTTCTTTCTTCCAAAAATAGCACATAAAGCTGCCGTTTTAAAAGGAAAAATATTAAAAAGCGAGAAAAATTATTTTATGACTTGGCTAGCCAATGTCAAAGAACAAATTAGGGGCAAATTCATATCTAAAATATGTATCTTTTGAGCGTCAGCAGTTCAGATCATTAGAGAACTTTGAAAAATAAAAAAGCCACCAGGTATGAAGGCCCATGCCTGTAATGCCCAGCTACTCAGGAGGCTGAAGGAGATCATGAGTTGGAGGCCAGTGTGAACAACCTGGTAAGATCTGCTCTCAAATTAAAAAAAAAATTAATAGGTAAATGTAACAAATGCTTGCATCTTATGAACTGAGAAGTATCATACTTACATAGTCTCATCTATCTCACAAAAAACCCTTAAAACTCAACACAACAATCAAACACCTAAAAATTTTATATAACAATCTCATTGCTTACCTTTAAATTGAAAATCACTTTTAATTTCTTC